>JAJONZ010030437.1:0-12923 GCA_029582445.1 Solanum paucissectum
CTACGATCGTGCAATAGTATAGTAACCCAACCAAGGGTTGGGGTCGTGTCCCAAGGGAGCGGTTTTGAGAATTAATAGAAAAATAAAATTTAGTTCTAGCTAGTCGTAGCTAAAGACCTTAATGATTAAAAACATTGTAAATTAAAGGGGACACAAAAGTGTCAAATAACAATGGGGGTTTTGTCACAAGTATAGCAAAAACAGTAGAAATAACAAAGAAATCTATGAATGAGAGGGGATTCTTGGGATGTGACCGGAATACGGGTTAATCTAAATTGTTGGGTACATGCTTTCGATAGAGAATTTATAGAGTAATAGTGACTAGGCAAAGCTATACATGGGAATAAATTTTCTCTCGAGCAACTTACCCCATTTCAAATGGGTTCCTCTCGGACACCCACTTGTCGAATGAAGGTCAGCCTACACCTTACCCCACTCACTCTCTCGAGCTGAGTGTTAGGATATGGGACTAGGGTTCACTCTCTCGAGCTGAACCTCATGTCGACCCACTCCTTAGGCCATCAATCTAGTAGTCTTGGTTTCGCGACCTCTCTCTCGAGCAAGCCGAAAACACATAAATAAACTTGTATTTGCAACTACAGATTTGTTAAATTCATCCACAACTACTAGAAGAAATCACCATTAAACTACATCTAATCTATCAGCAAGCAAGACCCAACAACAATCTTAACCCATATTCACTAAATCACACCCCAAAAATTTGGGGTTTTAGCCACACATCAAGAGATAGAAATTTATACCTAAATGAACTTGCATTCAAATGGGTATGAAGATTTAAGTCTTGTTACAGGCCAAGAATGAAGAATCCAAGAGACCCAAGTCCAAACCCTTGGAGATGAAACGCTCTTCCTCTTCAAGTTTCCAAAACCCTCTCAAACTCAGAGCAAAAATAAAAAGTACTAAAATTATATTAATTGTCTCTATATTAAAAATATGATACTAAGCTATAACTCTCAATGAGTATTTATAGTTTTCAAAAATTTGTGCTGCAGCGGATCATTCAGTGACATTAGTCGGAATCGCCAATCAACTCGACGATTCACCCTTTGACGTAGTTCATCGCCGTTTTGCACCATTCTTTGGCATCGTCGTGCTCGGGGTCATTAGGCGATATAGTACTGCTTCCTGGAACTTCTCAGTGATGCGCCGACTGCTCCCTTTTTTGCCACTTGATCCTTTCCTTCAGGGCTCAGCACACTGGAACAAAAGGCGAAGTGAAACCCTTCGGCGACTCGCCAAGTGGACTCGGCGATCCTCATGCCTTCATTTTCTTGTTCTTTTCAGCCTTTTCATTCCTTTTTGCGAAGTAGTGTCCATGCTTTCCTTCAAACTTCAAATACCTGAAACTTAAGGGTTTTCATCAGATATTGAGATAAAATAAGCATTTGAGGATACTATTTCTATTAAAATAAATCCCTAAATGAGTCCAATTTGTGGACTCATCAACACCCCCAACTTAAAATTTTGTTTGTCCTCAAGCAAACTCAAGTTCAGCTGTTCAAAAAGGGTGTCTCAAACAGTGCTACACAAGACTCAATCATGAATGCACACAACAAGGCTCAATTTACTTATGCAAAGATCAATTGTGTACTCAAAGATTCAAGTTGTGACACACCATTACCAAAGATTCTCATGCTCACAATACTTTTTACTAATGCAAGTTCAAGCTCAACGAAAGTATCTAAATGCCCTCACACAAAGAATGATTCCATATTCACACACAGAGGCTAATCAATTTAAGATCAGGAATCAGATGCAACGCTCACACTCAAAAAGAGGAACACAATGCATGTTTTCACCCATAGGTTTACCCTTATATTCCAATCAACTTTCGATTCGGCTTACTCAAGATCAAAAAGGTCTTTTCAAGGCTTGGAATGGGGATGAGTGCAAAGGTATGGTCATTTAGGCTCAGTGACTTCTTCATGCTCGTGAGATTTGGTGTTCTCAAAACGTCATTTTCCCTTGCCTTATCACTTTTTCTTCTAGCGCTTGTAAGTCATCCTTTTATTCTCTCTCCATGTATTGCTTGGAAACCCAATTATTTTTGCACTTTTATTCCACATCTTTTTCTTTTTCATTCTTTTCTTTTTTTTTTCTTTTCCTTTTTTTATGGAGGGTTTCCATTTTGTTTTGCAATACCATGGGTTAGAGAGACTTTTTCTTGCACTTCTTGACTTCTCCTTTTCCTTTTCACGACACCCCTAACTTAGGCTTTTGGTCCAAGTTGGCTATTCACTAAACCACAAATCAAGTGGATTATAGGTAGTGGCACTACTAGAATTTTGGTCTACAACAACAGTTTCATATGCATTGCGATAGGACCTAAAACCGTTGCCAGAGCGCTACAACAACAGTTTTGCAACCATCTCATATGCTCGCGTTACTATAGCTCTATTGTAATAGTTAATGTAACGGTTCCTGAAAGCGTTGCTATAGGAACTTCTATTGCAACGGTTTTCCGTCCATCTATAGGCACTATAATATTACAACAGTTGTAATGGTTTACAACTGTTGCATTAGGGGTTGTGGTAACTGTTAGCAACCGTTGCAATATAGTATGTTGCAATAGATTGTTCTTATGGCAACACTTTTTAAAATATTATGGCAATGATTTTAATTGATATTGCAACATTTTTTTTTCTATTGCAACCAATCTATATGAATCTACAGTTTTTCCCAACATGTTGCAATAGTTCAGGTTTCTTGAGCATTATATATATATATATATAAATATAAATCAACAACAATTTATAAAAAAGTCTCTATATCAAATCACATAAGAAAATGACTAATTATATATAGCTGATTCACATATATAATTGGAAATATCCTAGTCATCACAATATCCATAAAGGTAAAATATATATACCAAAACACATGATTTCAATAGTTTGCACAAGTTCCATACTAATAGAAATTAAAACAAAATATTGTAGCATAACAACGGTTTCAAAATGCCAAGAAGTAAAAGAGTCGAGCTAAAGCAATAGGTTTCTACATCTTTCAATCAATTAGATCAAGTAAGGTCTCATCACTCCTTTCATGATCCCCTTGGTTATCTTCTCCACCTATAAAAAACCATAAAAATAAAAGTTTATTGAGAGCAAATGTTGAAGAAAGATAGTTCAAATTTACGTAATTAAATCATTTGTCTCAATCTACTCCACATCTGTGTAAGTGAAATAATCAAACATTTGATTTCGTTTAGAAGATCGTTGAAATGCCTTATCAAGAAAATCATTCACTCCACTAATATATTTATCACTGCATCGTCTGAGACTCATCCAACTTCTATCTAAATTATCCATTGATATCTATGCGACACAAACAGATAAAAAGAATCAAATTTATGATAAACTATGAAATAAAAAGACAACAATGTTTTACACATGAACAAACATATCTCAAAATGTACATGAAGAATATGTAGTTTAAAACTCATAGCAATCACAATTGAATTTACAACAAGCATTTCATAGTTTTTCTTAATATATGAAACAAATATCAAAGTTCCCTTTATCATTGGAAATATATACAAAACACTGATCTACATGACCTGTCAAGAAATAACTTTAACAAGCTTATCATACTTTCAAATTTATGTTATTAAAGACTTATGGACATTCAAGAAATGGAAAATGGTCAGTGGATTCACATGAAATTCGGTCATATTCTAACACACCAATAAATCGCCTTGAGGATTCAATTCTTTTCAAAAAAGTATCCCTACTGATTTTCTTTTCGATAGGAAATAAAGGCAAAACAGTCTTTAAAAGTGATAAAACAGATTTTTAAAGCAAATAATATTGATCTAGAATTTTACGAAGTTTCAGATATTCATGTCAAAAAGTCTAATACCAACCAGCAGTGAATTTCAGTTTTTTCCATTTTCATGCTAATGTATCTCTTGTTTCCTATTTGCTCTAATGTAACTCTTTAACAATAATGAAAGCGAAATTTCTCACATCCTAGCTACTCAAGCGAGAGGTGAAATCAAGGAAGACATCATCAATGCAAGGGTAAGCAAAACCGATTGAATAACTCATGGAACAACAAATCCAACATCAATATCAAGAGAAATATTGTCTAGACTAATCAATTTCACCATAACTACCAACAAAGCTTTAAACCCACAATCGCTAAAACTTAATGGGAAAAACCCACAATCAGAAAAAAAAAATACATCAAATACACTAACTACACCTCAACGATTAAAGGAAAAAGAAGAGATTCAAGAAGAAAACCTCAACAGCTCAAACTTGAAGTTTCTTCAGCTATAACCTCAGAGATGCCAGAACAGAACCTTCAGCTGTTGAAGAAAAAAACATCAAGATTTCTCAGATTTCACAAGCAAACCTTCAGCCCTCCATTTTCTTCGATTTCTCAACAGTTTCTAGAGAGAAATGGATTTACAATTGAAGAAAAAAAAATGGTTAAAGTTTACCCTAAATTTAAAGACAAGAAGAACTTACCATAAGATTCAAATCCCTGCAAAACTCCACAAGCTTGCCCTGAAATTGTGTTCTCCTTGTTGAAAAATAGGTCCAAGAGAAGATGGTGACAGCGTATGGTCTTCTGCCTGTTGAAGAGATGAGAAATGTCTTTAGAAAATGTTTGTATCAATATTCTGATAGAAAAAAAAATAAATTAGATTTTTAAAAAATTGTTGGCGTGGGAAACAATGTTCAATGTTGATTCAACATCTATCAACAATGTTCAATACTTTTTCCAAAAAAAAACCCTACTCATTTTTTTATTAATAAGAAATCAAGGCAGAACAATCTACAAAAGTGATTTTTAGATTTTTTCTTTTAACTAATGCTCCAGGCCTATAACAATCATAAAAAGTAAGGAAATCATGGGTCTATGTTGGTCAATTTGCAGGTTTAAGCTTAAAAAGACAGAACCTGAATCAAGTGTTATTAACATGGTAGACAATACTGATAGGTCATAAGCTTCAACAAATTATGAAGGTTATGCCTGCAATAATACTATGACGAATTTGGAGTAGAAGAAATATCATTAGACATGGGAAACATGACATATAACAAAGTTGTTTATCAAGTTACTCTAAATGTATGGCAATTTGCAATGACAATTTTTCCAAGTTTGAAACAATTTCCCACCAACTGGTTAGACATGGTATAATTCTTAGAGGATTACAAGACAAATATTTATTATAAGAGGATCATTGGAAGCCCCCAAATGCAAATAACATCAAGTGTAACACAGATGGTACAAGTAAAGGTAATCCAGGCAAGAGTTCTTATGCTTATTGCCTAAGAGATCAAGAATGTAACCTCATCTATGCACAAGCAGAAAAGAAATCTGAAAATTATACTACAAGGAAAATGAGAGATACCTTGGAATATTAGAGTTATTGTGGAAGACACTGTAGCTCTCATGAAAGATGTGATTATTAACATTGAGCACATATATAGGGAAGGGACTTCATTAGCTTACTATCTAGCTAATCATGCATTTGAGGTGGAAGGATGACAACAATATAATACATTTCGAGAGTTACCGTCACATGGGAGGAAAGTTCTCAATTTGGACAAACTGGAAGTACCAAATTTGAGAATCAACAGCAAGATAATCAGGTGAATAATTATTTTATAATTCATGAGAAGATACAAGTTCATTTCAAGAATAAATCAACGAAGGATCAACTATAGAAAAGTTACAACACAGGCTACATTCTATTATAACAGGAAATAGACCTAAAATAATGTCAAACAATAGAACTTTTGATAATTTAATGGAGCAAAAAGAAGAGGTACTTCAACAATTAAAAGAAATTAGTAAAGGAGAAAAGAGGGAAATCAGAAGTATGATGATGATATCCAAGAAACTATCAACCCATGGAACTTCACAACAGCTTATATACATTGATAATCCAAAAAGAATCCAATTGAGAAGTGCGAAAAAAAGGGGAACACTTACAAGTTACAACCATGGCTATAGCTCAAGCGACCATGGAAGACTCGGTCGGAGGCAGGAAGTGCTAGCCGGAGTAGATGGTGCAGTGCTCTGGATGGTGATGATTGGCAGAGACGATCACTTTTCAAACCAGTAGCAAGTTTTAGTACCAACCAGTAGCAAATTTTAGTTTATTCCATTTTCATGTTAATTTATCTCTTGTTTCATGTTGCTCTAACGTAAATCTTCAACAATATTGAAAGTGAATTCTTGACATCCTACTCAAGTGAGAGGTGAAATCAATGAAGACATCATCAATACAAGGGTATTCAATTGGGATTGAATAACTCATGGACAAGAAATACAACATCAGTGTCAAGTTAAATAGGGTCTAGAGCAGTCAATTTCACCATAACTCCAATGAAACATTAAACCCACAATAGCTACAACTTAATGGGAAAAAAACCCACAATCAGAGAAATACTTCAAACACATTAACCACACCCAAAGATTAAAGACAAAAGAAGAGATTCAAGAAGAAAACCTCAAAAGCTCAAACTTGTAGTTTCTTCACCTATAACCTCAAAGATTGAAGAAGAGAACCTCCAGCAGTTGAAGAAGAAAACCTCCATTTCCTTAGATTTTACAAGAAAACGTACAACCCTCCATTTCATTAGATTTCACAAGAGGTTTGAACAGAGAAATGGGTTTAGATTTGAAGAAAAAAATGGGTTTATATTTTCCCTAAAATGACAGACATGAAGAACTTATCATAAGATTAATATTCCTGCAAAGCTCCACAACTTTTATGTTCCATCGATCTGCTCTGTGTTCTGCTTTTGCTAAGCTCCATAAATGGATGAAAAATTGGGTCAAAGAGAAGAAGAGTGACAACTTCTGTGTTCTGCTTGTTGAAGAGAGGGGAAATGAGCTTAGCAAATGTTTGCCTCGTTTGTATCAATATCTGATAAAAAGAAAAGTAAATTGTATTTACAAAATTAATTAAAAATAAAATAGAATGAAAAGCTTTTGGCGGGTTCAGCCAAAATAAGAGAGGAAAATTATGGAGGGATTTAATAACCGTTCCAATAGAAAAATATTCGCATTAAATGTTGTCATAGATGACTTTATGGCAACGATTACCGTAACAGTTGCAATATGTAGGTCTATTGCAACGGTTTTCACACAATGGCAACGGATTTATTACTTAGTCGTAGCAATAATATCCAATCCTTTTGGCAACGGCTCAAACCGTTGCTATAGACCCTCTATAGTAACGGTTTCTTAAGCGTTGCTAAAAAATTCGTTGCCATAGGCCTAATTTCTAGTAGTGTGGATCAAGTAAGGTTTAGGGTTCATCAAGTTTCTTCCAAAGAAAGCTAAGGCTCAAGGGGTGTTCAAAAGAGTTTCACACACTCACGGGTAGGCCACAAAAGAGGTATATGTCAAATTTGGCTCACACTCTTCAAAGTTGCCTAAGATCATCTCAAGAGCACATCTTTCTAAATCAATCAGACTAATGGGAAAAATTCTAGGTTTATTCATGCATGGTTCAAAGTAAGCTAATCACACAAGGCATCAACACTTAAGTCAAACAAGACTACACACTTTCGCTAGTGTGCAATGATCATTACAAAAGAATCAATTTGATAAATGGCCAATCACAACAAGATGTAAAGACTTCACATATTGTTTATGCAACTTCATTTGGTCTCGTTGTAATCGCACATTCATGTTTGTTCAATTGATAGCACTATTCAAATCATCAGTATTGATCGGAACCGAGACTTAAATTTTGCAAAAGAACAGTCACTTTCAACACACGAGAGGTGGCAAAAAAATTTGGAAAAATTTAAAACTTTCCAAAAGGGTCAAAATCATTTTTGTAATTTAAAACAAAAAGGGATCCATGAGCTCAATCATCCACAGAAAGCAGTGTAAAAGCAATTTTAAACAGACAACCCAAATATATACAAATCACGAAACTGTCACCACAAAAGGTGTGGGCTACACCCCACCATAAATAAAAAACATTTTTCCTCAAATGCACATAACAAAATATCAAGAATGTAAATTAAAGGAATACAGAGAGGGAGGTAAAGAAAAGTCTTGTCTAAGCAGTCTTTCTATCTGTTTGGGAATCAGTGCCTGGAGTGTTATTAGTCTGCTTCAGGTTCTCGTTTCCTTTTCTCTCTACTTCAGCTTCTGTAGCGATGTTTGCCTCAATCATGTTATCCAAATCATGCGCTGCTTTGAAGGCATGCCTCGCATTGACGAACCCTCGAGCCCATGAAGGGACAACAGGGTCAATGTGAATCCTCCTACTGGAACTTGCTTCCTTGCTCTCGTTCTTGTTAGCTCTTCTGAACTGTTGTGCTCTTATGTGTCTGGGTGGCATGTTTCTTCCTGTAACTTTTGGTCTGGCCATGTCTGCAAAGTCTTTGATATAATGTTAGAACATATGTGACAACCAAAATAGAGACTTTCATCTGCAGAAAGACTAGATAATCCATTGGCGTGCCACAGACAATCCGCCGAAGGTCACAGTGCAGAAGGAGTTAGGGGTGCAGCCAAAGGGCGATTAAGGTGTCATTCGGTAATTCGCCGAGTGCACTTGGCAATCCCGTGCTTCTCGCCGAAAGTTACAGCAGCCACAACAAATAATGCATGATAATAAGTGCGAGATAGGGTACTTAGGCGAATCGCAAAGTGGTTCGGTGAGCTCGTTACAGCTCACCAAATCACCTATCGTGCTTACTTTTGACCCAACTATTCGAAATAGGCCCCGCAACCCCCAAAAATATAATGTAAGCACAAACAACACAAATTTAACTAAGACCCATAACATACGAATACCACCATCACACATTAACTCGACTAGATATATCGGAGAGCAGGATTTCACTGTTTAAGCAAGGTTATCAAATAATAATCGATACTTAACCGATTCTATCCAATCAGGGAGGTTCAGCAGATCTTAACAATGCCAAAGAGTGTGCAAATGAGTATAATGCTGACAAAATAATTACGAGTATTAAAAAGCTAACCTTTTGTACTAATTGAAATGCTATCGAGAAGCTAGACGACAATGTAATCCGAATCCACGCACAAATCAATGTAACAAAATACTCCAAAAGTGCAATAAATATAAAAACTAGAGTGCTGGTGTGAGTTTGGACAGATGAAAAGTGAGGGAAAGTGAATGAAGTTGAAACTTTTAAACCTTTGGCTTGCAAAGACCGTCCAATTTTCGCCCACTCGGCGACGTTAGTCAAGCTCGCCTACTCACTCGGCGGAGCAAAAATTGTTTAGTTTCTGCGCCGAAATTTATAGAACCTCTAGTTTACGGGGGTCCAATCGGCGGTTTCCATCGTGATCGCCGAAATGGTCGGTGATTCACCAATAATTTCCAAAGCTCACTGAGTTTTACAGACTCCAATGTTAATGATGGCTTGAGTCAAAAGGCGGATGAGATCAGATTCGTTGACCCTTTCGGTGACTCATCGACTGAAGCTATTGCTCGCCAATCTACATTTTTCGTTCACCCTCCACACTTCCATCTGCACAATTAACACACCATTATTTTATCAAAGCAAAAGAAAACAATAAATGGTTTTGGGTTGCCTCCAAAAAAAACACCTTAGTTAACGTCGTGGCACGACGTAAGTTATCTTTTAAACCTCATTCTTGGGGTTAGCCATGGTATCACTCGACAAACCCCCTGGCTATCTCAGATTTAGGTGCGACGAGATATGACTCATCTGGGTCTCTAACTGCTTGATTGAGACTGAATGAGAGGTAATGATCTGGCTAAGGGTAGACACATCTTCTTTCATGTCTTTTAGCATTTTGTATGACCCTTCAACTTTGCTGAGGATGTGCGAGAGCATATCCTCAGAACTACCACCATCTGAATCATTTGGCTTCTGGCGCTTATGGGGGGCACGTATCTATCCTTTTCCCCATCCTTCCAATTTGGATTATGGTCCCTCCATTCACGGTCACGGTCCTTCCAACCTTCGTCTCTAGCCCAACCTTGGTTACCACCCTGCCTTGGGTAATTTGAGCCATAGCCACCTCCTTGGTTGGATAGAAAATTTACCTCCTCATTATACAAGGCTTCAAACTTCATTTCCTCAGGATTAGCTCCCCCGACCCCACAGCGTTGACACTACGGGCACCGGCTCCCATGACGTTTTTGGATAGAATATCAAGCTATGTCATGATTTTGGCCATGTTCTGGTCTCTCTCATTGTCTTTTTCAATATGTTCTTTGTATAGCTTGAAAGTGAGAGGGGAGACTTGGTCCTCACAAGTGTACCATGCTCTGTTGATGGTTGTCATACCATCTAAAAGTTGGGCTGCTACTGCATACGACTGCTACATTAAGCCTCCAGGCGAGAGTTGGTCAGCGACACATTTGTTTACCGAATCGAAACTCTGGTAAAAGTATTGAAGTAGCACGTTGTTTGGAAAACCGTGAGTTGGGCATTATAGCACCAAATTTTTGAACCTTAGCCAAGTTTCGTGCAGAGTCTCACTTTCTAGACGTTTAAAGCTCTGGATGCTATCCCGTAACGACATCATCTTCGAGGGAGGGAAAAATCGCACTTGAAATGCGGTCACCAACTCCACCCAAGAAGTGATGGATTCATGTGGTAGCTCGGTTAGCCACTTGCAAGCCTCTCCCATCAACGAGAAAGGGAATAGCCTTAATCGGACCGACTCCTGAGAGATGTTTTTTAATGAGAATGGTCCACACACATCTACAAAGTTTCAAAGATGCTCGTGAGGATCCCCACGAGCCAGTCCGCTGAAAAGTCCCTTCAGTTGCAAGAGTTGCAACATGGTGCTCGTTATGTGGAACACTGCATTTCCCTCGGCTGGGGGTAAACGTATGGCTCCAACACCTCCCATGAGATGGGGGCCATTGACGTTGGGCTCTTGAACATCATTGAGATTTCCGATGTCATCTTGGTGGCCTACTTAGCTACCGTTGCTACCATTAACACTCATGCTTTTTGAAATATTCACACAACAAACAAACAAAATTAAAAAATTAGGTAAGTAGACTACAACTAATAAGAACAAAAATTCTACTAATCTAAGAATTCTCAAGTAACACAACTCCTCGGCAGTGGCGCCATTTTGATGTTTATGTGTAATCAACGACACAACTTCCAGTACGAGTGTCTACGATCGTGCAATAGTATAGTAACCCAACCAAGGGTTGGGGTCGTGTCCCAAGGGAGCGGTTTTGAGAATTAATAGAAAAATAAAATTTAGTTCTAGCTAGTCGTAGCTAAAGACATTAACGATTAAAAACATTGTAAATTAAAGGGGGACACAAAAGTGTCAAATAACAATGGGGGTTTTGTCACAAGTATAGCAAAAACAGTAGAAATAACAAAGAAATCTATGAATGAGAGGGGATTCTTGGGATGTGGCCAAAATATGGGTTAATCTAAATTGTTAGGTACATGCTTTCGATAGAGAATTTATAGAATAATAGTGACTAGGCTAAGCCCTAAATGAGTCCAATTTGTGGACTCATCATATTCCTTGTTAGATTTTTAAGTTTGTTAAATCATAAAAACTTAACATCATCTCCAAAATAACATTCCCCCTTTTTTATGATAACAGACTTATTCACCAGTTCCCCCTATCAACAAGAACTCTTTAGGTAACTGGAGTTTCATTATCCCCGAAGTTTGTCAAATCATCAAAACATGAAAATAGCATTTTTTTTCCCCTATTTTGGTGATGACAAACATTTTTAACTTCTTCCCCCTATCGGCATGACCATGTCCTCTTCAAGTAGCTAGGATTGATTCCCCCTATCGACATGACCATATCTTCTTCAAGTAGCTAGCATTGATTCCCCCTATTGGCATGACCACGTCTTCAAGTATCTAGCATTCCCTCATACCTTAACAATACCTTAACTCTTGCATTAATCTCATACCTTAAAAATTTCCCCCCTTTTGATATCATAAAAATGGGTTAAAGCAGTAAACCAAGTTGACATAAATGCAGTTCAAACAAATTCATGGCCACTTGGGCAACACTGAGCATGAGTAAAAATGCATAAAGTAATGAGATAAGTCAGTAGAAAAAAGACATTTTTCATCCATAAATAAAAGATCAGCCATCAAAGCATTGCACATATGATTACGAATGAAAAGTAGGATAATGCCCACTCAGTTTCGATAGAAAAAGAGGAATGAGGACCGAGATAGAAATTTAGGAAGAGAGGGGATGACTTAGAGGCAAGGGATTGAAAAAAAATAGAATTAGTAGAGCATATCCCTTAGCATGTTATTTTCAGAAGCCTCTCTTAAAGTTCAGCATGCTTTGCTACCCAGGCTTCATGTTGAACCTTCAGGGCTGCCATTTATTTTTCAACCTGGTCCCTCTAATAGTATTGTTTCAGAAGTTGAGCCTTTAGGCCAACCATTTTAGTATCCCTGTTAGCAGGAGAAATTGTCATAGCTTCCAACACTAGCCTGAGTTTCTCATAACAGAAAGATTGGTAAAATCAAACTTACTTAAGGCCTCAGAGATGAATAGATCAATAATTGAGGAACCAAAAAGAAAATTTCATTTCATTTTTTGTAAACAGACACCCTCCTATTCAGAATACTTTGAGTTCTCAGAGTATCAACTTCTTCCCTTTTTGAACATCATCTTTTCCACTTCTTCCTTTTAATTGGTGGACCTGGTCCTTCTTCATGCTTAAAAACATCTTCATCAGAAAATTCTCCAATAAGAACAAAGAGTTAAAGCATTTCAAGAGTTTTGAGAGAGGAGAAAAGAAGGTTTTGAAAAATTCTAATATTTGGAAGGGAAATTGAATTTTCTGGGGAGATGGAAAGAAATATGGAGTATAAAGGAAGTGAAAATGGTGTATCATGTGAAAGGAAGTGTCATTTTGGTATTCAAAAGATGGGACAGTGTTTAGATACCTGAATGACAGA
>JAJONZ010030439.1:0-11609 GCA_029582445.1 Solanum paucissectum
TCATAGTCGATGCCTTCCTCTTGATTATAGCCTTGAACAACCAGTCTAGACTTGTTCCTCGTGATAACTCCATTTTCATCAAGCTTATTTCTGAATACTCACCTGGTCCCTATAATGGTTCTTCTTGCAGGCTTGGGGACCAGGTACCACACGTTACTCCGCTCAAGCTGATGTAGTTCCTCTTGCATTGAATTGACCCAATCAGCATCTTTCAAAGCCTCCTTCATATTTTTAGGCTCAAAGATTGATATGAACCCTGAGAATGCAACCATATTTCTAGTTTTGGATCTGGTTTGCATCCCAGAGTTCAATGGGGGAAATGAAATTCTCAAGGGGGTGAGATGACTTATGCTTCCACCCTGATTTAGAGGTCAGGGGTTGGGGATGGTTTGTCTTTTCTTCATCATCTTCAGAATCATCATCATCAGGAAGATGACCTTCCTCTTGATCTGCATCGTGGGACAGACCAGGTCCCTTGATAGAAGGGGATATTGGAAATAAGGAAAACATAAGACGTGTATTTCAGTATTTTTTCCTTAAAAATAACAAGAGTCTAAACTCAAAATCTGTTTAAAGTTTGAAATATTACAATTTAAATACAAATTATGTTTATAAAATATGTACTACATAAAATTAAAATTCCCTAAAATTTCTAGGGAATCACTACATAGGCGGTAGCCTATGAAATATTGTCATTGTTTTTGTATTTAATTATGATCATTGGAAAATAATGAGGTTAATATTTCTATTTAGCTATTTATGTTTTTACTTGAAATCAAACTTAATAAATATTATAAAGATAATTTTATTTGTGGATTTGATTAACAAGTAGTAGCACTAACACCATGTAATATTGTCTTGTCAATATTTATGATAATATTTTTAAATTATAATTTAATTAAAAAAATATACTTTTTTTTAAAAAGTTTTGGCCCAGAAAAGCCCGTAGCCCACGTACTTGTGGGCTAGGCAGACCATTTTATGGCCCACACCAAAAATGGGCTAGCCCGGTCTGGCCCGTCAAATTTCAAAACATGTATGGATTAGCCCGGACGGGGTGGGCTAGCCCATATTGACAACTCTATATATGGGTGTTTAGTGTAGTTAGCCTTTGTTTTATTACTGTTAATGTACTTGGAAAATTATTGAGAGGTTCTTTCTTAAATATGAAGCATGTGTGATAAAAACATATTATTTTTGTTCTTGTTGGTTTCTCATCCGATATTTGGTGAATCCGATTAAATTTAAATTTTTGCTGGAAAATTTCATATTGAGGGATAAAATACTCCCTAAAAAAGATAACTTTGTATCAAAGAGACTCGAAAGCAATATCTCTGATTAAGAATGAATGAGTACTTATCACTCTATCGCAACCCTGGTGTGGTGGGTGATTAAGAAACTGTGAGTTTTGGCAGACAAAATCTTTAGTTAGCTCTAACTAAGTTATTGCGGGCAAGATATATTATTTTTAAAAGTTACTAATAACTCCTTTTTCCTATGCATTGAATTAGTCCTCCATGATTGATAGATTAACTATAAAAGCCAAAAGTTTAGGTAATTCATTTGGCTAAGGATGAAAATGATTAAAGTTGGCAGACACTTGTCAACTTATGAACTTACTTTTTCATTTTTCAAATGTTAAACATGCTTCACGCGTCATATCAATTAAAATTAAAATATTATCATAATTATTTTTATGTTTCTAAAAATGAAAATACAAATTTCTTTCATATTTGGTTATTCTTTATTTTGGAAGAATTTTTTTGGATATCTATAAATTGAAGATTTGTTAAATTAATTTGCTATATTAAATTATATGCATTTTTAAGTATGGTTTCTTTCTTACCTGATTTATCGCCGTCATGATTTACAATTGTTAGCTTCTGCATGACGTCTTGATTTTTCCGATCCTAATAAAATGAATCTTGAACCTAATTTACACTCAAGAAATTACCTCAAAAATAAAAGGATTGTTCAAGTTATATAATCTCGTTTCGATTCGACTAATTAAGGACGTTTTTCTTAAATAGAGACAACTATTGAAATTGTGAGATAATGTTGGATGTTATGAGCTAATTATGTTTGGCACATCTAATACTAGTTCAAACAGTTGTTATATGTTTTAATTTATGCATTGAGTCATGACCTGCTGTTGGAATGTACGCATCCACTAACAGTCAATGGACCAGGTCCCTTGACACAGTAAGAACAGTAATATAAGCACACGCAGTAGTACACATCCATTATACGTCAACGGACCAGGTCCCTTGAATCTACAAGAACAGTAACTGAAATAAATGCAGAAAGTTAATGGTTGGAAGTAAAATCTGCACAATGATTTTACGTGGAAACCCCTTGCTCAAGAGCGGTGAAAATCACGACCTGTCCTCACATGCTTTTCAACCCAAACTCCATTTCACTCAAACGGAGCAATGATTCAGATTACAACTGCTTGCAACCTAGGAATTTACCTCTAAAGCCCTTCCCCCTAGATGTAACAACTCTTACTACAAAGAGACCAACTAAGCAATAACACTATTGCCTACTAAGCTACCCACCTCTAGATAACTTGGAATTTGACTAAGAAACAACCACGTTGCCCACTAAACCATCCTACCTAGATGACTTAGAATTTTGACTAAGCAACAACCACGTTGCCCACTAAACCACCTACCACTAGATGACTTAGAATTTGACAAAGTAGCAACAATGATGCCCACTAAATCAGTTGACCTTAACTGACTTAGAATTTTAGACGAACTGAACAACAATCTAATTCCTTTATAGATTAGGAATAAATTTACAATATAAGCACGGAAGATATAATCCTAAGACAACTAGACAGCTTGCAGCTCTATCAGGTCCCTGTTGCTCTTGAGGATAATACTTCTTTGAAGATGGCCTTTTCTTTTGAGCTTATAATTTTTCAGAAATTCACAACTTTGTTTGCCAAATCTTGAGTTTGTGCTTTGGAGGAGAGACTATATGAACTGAACACAAACTTCTTGGGACGACCTCATTGGCTGAGGGTCTTCTTCCCTAAAAGGACGTGCACTTACCAGCTGCTTTTTCTAACAGGCGTCTTGTCATCCTTTTTACATTTGCAGTCTTGCAGGGACCGGGTCCCTTGCAATGTTCTTTGTGATTCTTGAAAGGCTTGCTGACTCACTTCCTCCTTTGAATGAATGAATTTAATATGGTGTTTGTCATGTTTAAAATATCAAGCATAAAGAGTTATTACCCGTTGGACAAACACCATCGTCCATTCTGATTGGTTCAGTACGCTGGTGCCTCACCAACCATTGACGGGATAACTTTACAACTGTACCCCATTATGCATCTGATGGAGAAAACTCTATCGGGGACCAACCCCAGTATGCTACATTTTTCACCTACCACCTGACATGACAACTTTACAGCTGTACCCCATTTGGATCTGGACGAGAACACTCTGCCAGGGACCAGGTCCCTGCATTTGTGAGGATTATCAAAACACCTAGAATATAACACCTGCCAAAGAAGAAACACAACTTGAACTGATTTTCTTTATAATGAGCAATAAATTAAAGATATTAATTCATAGAGGTACACTAATTGTGTAAAATATTTGCATAATAATATGTTTTTTAGGAAAACTAAATAAATCCCACTACTTTAGAAGTTAATTATTTAGATACACTCTAATTTGCAATATTACATATCTTATCAGATTTTGGTATGTCCAGATATGTATAGGAGTCAAAATTAGGTATAATTTGTTCGATATACATTGTATCCAAGTGAATTCACATGTATCTGGGATACATAACAAATCTCACTCGCCTCTCTCCTATGTCGCTTGCCATTCTCTCATGTATCTGGTATCTCAAATACATGTGAATCACACCAGATACATATATATATATATATATGTGTGTGTGTGTGTGTGTGTGTGTGTATCGAGTGTATATCTAATGTGATTCACATGTATTTGCGATACGTACGAATCTCGCTTGTCTCCCTCCCCATCTCGCTCGCCTCCCTACCCATCTTGCTTGCATCTCTCCCTATTTTTGTTTATCTGGTAGCAAAAATACATGTATCTAAATGTATTTTCCTCAATATATGGCAAAAAACTATTAATTAGTGATAAGATAGATAATAATAATAACTACTAGAAGACCTATAAAATGGGAAGAAATTAATTTTCCGACTACTTGGACTTTGGATTCGGTTATATCTCCTGATCAGATGACTAATGCTGTGACTAATTCTGAATACTCTCATATTACCCAAAATCCTGATGGAAGGATTTGTATTCAATTTGATGATAAAAGTATCCTTTATAATAGACATTCTTTTTCTGGTAGAAGATTGCCTGTTATGCATCATATTTCCCCGATTGAACCGGTGTATGGTCCAACTCATAATCATGTTGCCTCTTTACATACTATTCCTTCGAACATTTCTGTAATAGAATTGTTAATAAAATAAAAATTGATCGTCATTTGAATATTGTTCAAGCAAATGATAATTCTTCTGATATTTCTGACAAAGATATTCCTTCTGTATCCGAAATGGATTTTGATCCCAATAAAACTTAATGATGAATGTACACCAAATAGATTTTAGTCCAAGTTCACTGGCAAGAAAGTACATTCAGAATGAGTTTTTGAGTGATAGATGGAGCCAGTTTAAAACATGGTTTCTTGACACTTATAGTGCCGATGAGTTAAATAATATTTCTCAAGAATTTTATGAAACTTGTGCTCTTCATAATCATATTATGCTTTTTATACCTTGGTTTATAACCACCTATTTACCTTTATTCATCAACGTCCTTGAACGATCTTATAAAGATGGATCTGGTAATATTATTAAGGTTGTTTATCCACCTCAGTCATCTTTTATTTTACCAAATAATATAGGTATATAGATGGAACCAGTTTAAAGCATGGTTTCTTGACACTTATAGTGCCGACGAGTTAAATAATATTTCTCAAGAATTTTATGAAACTTGTGTTCTTCATAATCAGATTATGGTTTTTGTACCTTGGTTTATAACCACCTATTTACCTTTATTCATCAACGTCCTTGAACGATCTTATAAAGATGGATCTGATAATATTATTAAGGCTGTTTATCCCCTTCAGTCATCTTTTATTTTACCAAATAATATAGGTATAACCTTTACTGCCTTTCAAAAATTTGTTGAAGAAGATGTTGCGGCAGTCAACATCAATGAGATTAATAATTTGATTTCTCAAAATAATTCTTTGGGACTTTATGTTAAAATTTTAGGTGAACATATTGGTTCTCTTGATAAAAAAACTAGATGAATTAAATGCTTTGATAATTCAAATAAAAAATGATATAAAAACTCTTGATAAAGCTTCTACTTCTAAAACTGATTTGGAAACTAATACTATTTCTACTCATGTGCAGAGGCCTCCTGATATTTGGGATTTTAAATTTAAACCGTTATATGATTTAGAAGAACTTCTTGATAAAAAGTTTGCTGATTTTAGCGCAAAATCGATGGATTTATCAGATAATTTTGCGGATGAAATGGAAAACACTTTTGATTTTAAAAATCATATTTCCTTGGAATTTAATAAACTTCGTGGCTAACCCAAGAAGAATAGTGGTAATACTAAGTTTGCTCATAAACCCATCATGCAATCTTATTATTATTCCAGACCTACTCCTCAAGACGTGCTTATAGAGGAACGAGACTGGAATCAGACCAATACCTCTTATAGTGGGTCTGAAATTTATGAATGAAATTTTGATGGTTTGACTGATAGACAGTTAACTATTCTTGTGCATAGAATGCTTATGTATGCAACTATCTATAAAAATGTTAAAAACACAAATAGAAATATTTGCAAAATGATTATTGCTGGTTTACTAGCCAACTCAGAGGCTGGTGGGATAATTATATGAGCACTGCGCAAAAAATTGTTGTGATTAATGCTACTTCTAGTGGTGAAGGAATTGACAACTTGGGCATAACTCTAGTTGCTAATAGAGAAGACACCGTTTATACCTTAGTCTTAACCATTTTAGAATATTTTAATGGTAGATTTACCAATCAGTATGAGACGGTTCGTACCCTATTGAATGGTCTACGATGTAGAGCCTTGGGAGAATTTCGATGGTATAAAGATACTTATATGAGTAGGGTAATGGAATTGCCCGAAAACAGTTGTGAGCATTGGAAAGCTAAGTTGATAGATGGCCGCCCCCCTTTATTTGCCGAAATAGTTAGAAAGATTCTTAGAAATACTCTTGGTGAAATTCCTTATAGGGATTATACTTATGGGAAGCTGATAGGAGTTTGCACTCAAGAAGGTATAAATTTGTGCAACGAATTGAAGTTATCCAGACAGCTTAAGATAGATAAGCTTAGGGAAAGGTCTCAGCTAGGAGACTTTTGTACCCAGTTCGGTTTACCTGAAACTTCTGCTAATAAAAAAAAGAAACATAGAGATTCTAGAGACTCTAATCCTGATAAACCTTATAGGAAAAATAAATCTAAATATAAATCAAAGGAAGAGCGCGACGCTAGAAAGACCTTTCGTAAGTCTAATAGATTTACCAAGAATAGGTCTAAGAGGAAGCTCGCCAAGATCAAATGCTATAAGTGTGGAAATTTCGGACACATAGCACCCAACTGTAAGCTTGAAAAGCTGAAGACCTTAGAACTTGATGAAGAGGTTCACGATAAAGTCTATAGTTTCTTATACACTTTTGGTTCTGAGTCGGATTTTGATTTTGATTCTGGTTCTGAAGAAGAAATTGAGTTGCATGATTCATCTGATACTAATCAGTATGTTAATATGAATGCTTGCAATAATTGTCATGGTGATATTTGCTCTTGTGAAAATGATGAATTTTATAAATTGCAATCTCAATTCGAAGATTTAAATCTGAATACTATTACTTCTGATAATGTGCTAGAACTTTTAAAAGAAGTTACTGATAATAATCTTCGTGAAAAAATTATTCAATTAGCTGTTAATAATAATTCTAGTTCTAGTTTTTCAAAAACTTCTGGAAAGCAAAATAATGATTTTGAATTTGAATATTATGCACCTTATTCTTTATCTGAAATTAATAACAGACTTAATAATCAAACTGTTTCTACAAGAAATTCTTCTTTTGATGATTTAAAAAATGAAGTTGAAAATTTGAAAAATGAGATTAAATCTCTTCAGCAAAATCAAATGATTCATGATCATCGTCTTACTCAAATTGAAACTATTAATAACAAAGGTAAAAATATTGCTGAAGATAATATTGTTGCAAAACCTTTTAATCTTGATCCTAGACAAGGTATGTTTTTAGGAATGATGCAAATTGTAACTGCTCATAAATGCTATATTAAATGTACCATATTAATTAATAATAATTTTTCCATAACTAATATTGTTATGATTGCTAATGGAGGCGATGCTAGTTGTATTCAACAAGGTTTTGTGTCTACTAAGTATTTTGAAAAAACTACGCATATGGTTAAATATGCTTCTGGACATGCTTTAGATATAAAGTATAAACTGCCTAATACTCGCATTTGCCAAAATAAAGTTTGCATTCTGCATTTCTTTTTCTTGGTTAAAAATCAGTTATACCCTCCAATTATACTTGGAACTCCTTTTATAAATGTTATTTATCCCTTTACTAGCATAAATGCCAAAGGTTTTTCTGCTACTTATGAAGATAGGGATATTAGTTATACTTTTATCACTGACCCTATTTCTCGAGATATTAATGCTTTGATTAATATGAAACAAAAGCATGTTGATTCTCTGCAACTTGAATTATTTAGCATGAATATATTTGATACTTTGAAATCTACTAAAATACAGGAACAAATTAAATTAATTTCCGAACAAATTGTTGTTGATATTTGTGTTGATCATCCCAGTGCTTTCTGGAATCGAAAAAAGCATATTGTTACTCTTCCATATGAAGAAGATTTCTCTGAGAATGATATTCCTACTAAATCTCGTCCTTGTCAGATGAACGCCGAATTGGTTGAATTCTGCAAAAAAGAAATTGATAATTTACTTTCAAAAGGTTTGATAAAGCCTTCAAAATCTCCTTCGTCTTGTACTGCATTTTATGTGAACAATGCTGCAGAAAGGGAACGAGGTGTCCCTAGGTTAGTTATCAATTATAAACCTTTGAATAAATATTTAAAATGGATTAGGTATCCTATTCCAAACAAAAGAGATTTATTATCTAGATTATATGATGCTAATATATTTTCAAAATTCGATTTAAAATCAGGGTATTGGCAGATCCAAATATTTAAAGAGCATGCTTATAGAACAACTTTTAATGTCCCATTTGGACAAGATGAATGCAATGTTATGCCATTCGGTTTGAAATATGCTCCATCTGAATTTCATAAGATCATGAATGATATTTTCAACCATATTTGGATTTCATCATTGTTTATATTGATGACATTTTGGTATTTTCGAAAACGTTTGAAATGCATATTAAGCATCTAGACATTTTCAAAAAAATTGTTATACAAAATGGTTTGGTGATTTCTAAATCGAAAATGAGTTTATTTCAAACTGATGTTTGATTTCTAGAACATCATATTTGCCAAAGAAAAGTCACCCCGATTCAAAGATCAATTGAGTTTGCATCAAAGTTTCCTAATGTTATTACCGACATGACTCAATTACAAAGATTTTTGGGAATTTTAAATTACATATCCCCCTTTTACAAAAAATTATCTCGTGATTTAGCCCCTTTATATGATAGGCTTAAAAAGAATCATAAATCTCCTTGGACCGATAGTCTACAACTTTGGTAAAAGATATTAAACTTCGTGTGCAATCTTTGCCTTGTTTAACTCTTGTTAACCCTGCTTGGCAAAAGATTATTGAGACGGATGCGTCTAACATTGGTTATGGTGAGATTTTGAAGCAAATTAATCCCAACGACAAAAATGAATATTTGATTAGATTTCATTCTGGGAAATGGAGCGAAGCCAAGAGGAAATATGCCACGGTGGCTCATGAAATGTTAACCATCGTTAAATGCGTTTTAAAATTTCAAGACGATTTATACAATCAAAAGTTTTTAATAAAAACTTATGCTCAATCTGTGAAGTATATGTTTGATAAAGATTTTAAACATGATGCTTCAAAATTAATATTCGCTAGATGGCAAGCCCAACTAGCTCTTTTTGAATTTGAAATTCAATATAAGAAAGGGAGCGATAACTCTCTTCCAAATTTTCTATCTAGAGAATATTTAACTTCATAATGAGTTTTTATACAGCCTTCATCGATGAGAAAATCTTGGTCGCTATTTTAAAGGTAATTCCTCTTAATTGAGATTTACAGGAATTGATTTTATGTGAAATTATCAATGATATTGTTAGAGAAGAATTTTCTATTCATGATTATGAAGAAATTATCGATTGGGATAATTATTTGAGTGATTATTATGCATCCGAATAATAAGTGTTATGTTTGCAGGATGGACCCTCCTTGGGTAACCAAGGGTAGATGTAGGGGAAATAGCACTAGAGGAAGGGGAAGATCATCCTCGGGATCATCATACGAATCCTCTTCCAGCTCCCCGATTATACTACAAAGAGGAGGAATGAGTCTGATAAATTCGAAAATCGCCCAAAGCGAGGCTTCTTCCTCAGTACATCTGGAAGATATTCCAGAGAGCAGTCCATTATACGCACAACTATAGGTATACTTGTCTGAAAAGAAGCAAAATGATACTTTTGCATCCATAGCTAAAGAAGACAATGATGATATCAAGTCTTATGAAAAGGTATCAAAGAAAGAAACGATATTTTTCTTTTGGAAAACTCTGAAATTCAGAGGAAGGAAGAACCTTGGAAGATATTCCAAAGGTACCTAGTAAATGGTTTGTATTTTCCGAGTGAGTCATACAAAACCCGATCGTATTACGAGACCATCTTGGTAAATACTGGAGGTGTTGAATTTCAACACTTTTCAGGTTACAATACCAGTGTGAATGTTTATAACTTCTCAAAAATGATAATTAAACAGATTATATCTGTTGAAGATTGGGGTCTTTCCACCATGAAAGAAAGGCGGATCAGCCTAAATAAAATTGTAATGAGTTTCACGTATTGGGACTATATTAAGGCCTTTGATAAAGTCCTCCATTCAGACACAAACATACATGGCTTGTTAATGTCACGACCCTAGTCTACACCCTGGACGTGGCCGACACTCAAGAACTATTGCTGGTCCCCAAGAAAACCCTCATCCTGACTGACTACAAGCGAAAGACTAACTTAAGCATGCAAAAGCTTAAAACTCAATAAAATTCAATATACTCAACTTTCCAAAACTCTAATTCAAATGAACAACTTAGAATAAAAATAATATATTCAACTCGCCATAAAATAGGCAACTTAAGTCTTTGAAATGTTTAATAAAATAAATAAATAATACAGACTTCTCAACTATACTGACTATCTATGAAGCCTCTAATTGATAAAGATGGAAGTCGGGACAAGACCCACGACACCCTAACTAAACCGAAAAGTAAATGAAATCCTCCAGAAACAAGGAGGCTCACCATAGCTAACTTGAACTCCCAGATGTATCAACGAATCTCCTGTTGATGATCCTGAATACCTGTGTCTGCATCATGAGAAGATGCAAGCCAAATGGCTCAGTACGTGGAATGTACGAGCATGCAAGGGAAATTCTAAAGCATAAACATAAGCTTGAACTTTGATAAAAAAGAAACATAGGCTTGAAAGAAACTGAAGAACTTACCTGGCTCAACTCAACATAACTAAACTCATTTCAATATAAAGCAGTTTAAAACAAGTGCAATATAAAGAAAAAGGAAAACTGTTTAAAACATGATGTTAACTCATAATCATAATATCATAAAAGATATACCATGCTCCATCTCAAAGTCTACTTATGCAATGCATGAATGAAGTCCCATACCCCCATTCATACTAAACAGAACCCCTTGAGAAACCATGCAAATATTATTGTGGGAGTTTCTCTAACCGACAACCATCACATAAGAGCTATTGTGATGATACATCGATCTTCCGAACGCTGCCAATGCATCCTATACTCGGCCAAAGGTATAGGACCTGCATTACTAAGTGGATCCACTAGTCTATGCGAAAAGGATTCATCTAAAAAGTATTACCCTTTCTACCCATGATAACTACATCGTTTAAGGGGGGCTGATAGTTGTATGAACTCTTCCCCATCGGTGCTCAATACTACTCCCAAAAATATTACATTATATTAGCTCTTTATGTTTAAAAACATATTTCTTATGTGATTTGAGATTAGTGCTCAAAAACTTAGCTCAAAGGCTATCTTGGAAATCAAGGTTTCCTCGCTTGCTTTATTGTGAAAGCATTTACTCTTTAACTGAAAACTAGCTCAAAGGCTCTTTTGAAAATCTCAGTTTTCCGTTCTTATTTAAATGTGAAAACATTTTAAACTCTTTTGGAAATACATAGTCCCCATATACTTTTGAAGAAATGAACTTCAACTTTACTCTTTACTGAACTCAAAACTTAAGTCTTAAAACAAAGTTAAAATATTTGTAAAAGACTTCTTAAAATATGGTTCATG
>JAJONZ010030441.1:0-18881 GCA_029582445.1 Solanum paucissectum
AAAACAAAAATACAAATTATATTTCGTAGAAAAAATATCATATCAAAATAAATTTGTCAAACCAACATATAACTACGTAACATATTTAATATAGTCTCAAAATAAAAGAAGAAGTAAACCCACGTTTTAATTTCTCTTGCATTTTTTTTATGTATGTTCAACTCAATTTATTGTGTAAATATACTTTCTCTCTCTTGTTAGTGATAGCATTTTTGCTTTAAAGTAGATAAATGGCCTACTTATCCACATGTCAAAAAGTTAATGGAGCCTCACACAACTTTTGTTGGTTGGGCCTCTCCCATGTTAAAATTTTTCTCAAACTAACATTCTTTAACTTGATGGCTTTTTCAATTTTAAATATTCACGTGGCCTATTAGAATTTGGCACATATGTTAATTAATTTAAAATAACAACGTAATCAGTGTATTTCATAGATGGAGTTTGAAATAGATAAAGTGTATGCAAATATTACTTCTACTTCGTGGAGATGGAGAGACTAT
This sequence comes from Solanum paucissectum, assembly GCA_029582445.1. Classification (NCBI taxonomy): domain Eukaryota; kingdom Viridiplantae; phylum Streptophyta; class Magnoliopsida; order Solanales; family Solanaceae; genus Solanum; species Solanum paucissectum. The sequence goes on from JAJONZ010030441.1 coordinate 501, forward strand.
TTGAAATACCCTCTTCTCAAGTAATACATAACAAGAAAGTTTGAAAAATAACAATACCGAGATAAAATAAGGCATAACAAATAATAGATAAAGAGAAACATATAATAAAAATCAGAAATATATGATAAACGAAGCACAAGAACAACAAGTAATAGTAGTAATCAAGAAAGAAGAAACTACGAGAATAATATTGAATGTTATATCCACCAAGACTACCCTGTAGGAGAGCGAGATGAGACTTCACTATCTATTAACCTTCTATCCTAATTCGCGATCTCTTATCCTCTTAGCTAATGTTATGTCCTCGTAGTTGAAATTATGTAATGTCTCATCTAATCACATCTCCACAAAATCTCTTATGCATACCTCACCCTTCTTTAAGCATCCTCTTCCAACCTCTCACATTTCTTCATAGACATCAGCGGATCTCAACTTTACATGTCCAAACCATCTTAGTCTCACCTTCTTGATTTGTACACTACAAGGTCAATCTCACCCAATCTCAGATATTATCATTCCTAATTTATCTCTCCTCGTATGTTCATACATCTACCTCAATATTCTCATCTTCTGGATGAGAGTTCTTAACTAGCCAACACTTCACTCCATAAAATAAAATCAGCCTAACCACCACTTCGTCAAACTTATCTTTAAGTTCTAGTGGTATCCTTTTATTACACAAAATTTGAAAAGTGAATCTCCATTACATCTACGGGGTACCAAAGACATTAAGAACAAAGGAATTTTATATAGGGTACCACAAACATTAAAAACAAAGAAATTTTATATGAGGTATCATAGACATTAAAAACAAGCTACACCTAATTGGCTGGAACATAATAACAGAGGAAAAAAAGAGAGGAGGTTTTGGTGTCCAGAAGTGCATGCCAAAAAACCTCGCTCTCTTATAGGAACTTCAACTGGATCTGGAGACTAAACTGCCCCAACAAAATCAAGTTCTTCCTATGGATGTGTAAGCACTGTAGGCTACCCACATGCCAACACCTCCACTCGATAAGCATCAATCTAAGCCCAAATTGCACTATATGTGGTTCGGTAGAAACTGATGAGCATATCTTCCTAGAATACACCAAAACCATCAAGTTATGGGATGAATTAGGAATCACAAACATGGTCAATCAAATCATTGATACAAGAGAGACTGAGTGACTCGAGATTAATTGACAAAGGGGAAACTCTCAAAACTTAATTTGATAAATAGATACTTGATTTCTTTTTTATTTAATTTTTAGGATTAAGTTAAGAAAAGGTGAAAAAGTGGGGTTGAATTGTGGGGTTAAGAACCCTTTCATCACTTTAAGAACTTGGGGGGATAAAATACAAGTTTATAAAATATCATTTTCATCCCAACACTTCAATATTAAATAAATTCATCCCTCCAAAAAATTAAATTACAACCCCAAGGAATATAAAAAAATATTTAATAATATTGTATAAACATTTTCCGAGGAAACCTCAGGACGTTCTCAGAAAATGTCTTCTCCAAAGTGCCTCTTTGTCTTCCATATAATGCTTTATCAAAATCATAAACATCCATAAAACTCACCTTTCTCCAACAACCAACCTCTCTATCTTTCATTATTGAAACCATAAACTGACGTGAGATCCCATAATCGTTCCTGAAAATTCCAAAATGAACTGGAGTGGATATTTTTTTCATCAATATTTAGTTTAGGGTTTAGTTGAATCGTGAGACCCTTCCCCAAGTTTAGTTGAATCTTCTTCAACCTTCTTCCTATCAGGTAAGTTTAATCGTGTTTTCAGTATCTTTTAGCCTATTTGATTTTTTTATGGCGATAGTGTAGTGAAGTTTAGATATTTGCTTAAACTTCTGAAAATCTCACCCGTTTTAGTTTATATTTTTGATTCAGAATCATTAATGATATTTTGCTTTAAATAATGCCTAGATTTTTTTTTTGAATTTTTATGTTTACCTCGCCTATCGATTTGATAATTATTACTGTATTTTGGTAGAATATAATGGTGTTTATGTCAATGTGTCACGACCCAGGGTACCCCCTAGATGTAACAAGGCGTATAAGACCCCAAGAGGCCTCATACAAGCCACTTAGCATATCATAACAAAAAGTATTAGAAAAGTGCAGAAATTTAAAACTTTTCAATACAATCAAAGTCTTTTATAAAATGAGCGGAAGTCTAATAACATTGTCTCAAACCATATAAACAATATGAATCAACATGATTAAAGTCTTGGGTCACAACCCATACAATAATCCAAGACATTAAGGAAAAACATAAGGGAAAGTGGCGACCAAATCCTCGAACAAAATGAGGACTCACCAAAACTTCACTTCCTTGATCAACAATGAAGCTAGCCATGAGTGTGAGAATCAATGTCGCCGGACCCTACATTTGATAAGAATGTAGGCAAGAGTATGCATTAGTACACTCAAGTACTAAATATGATGGCTAGCATAACAACATAGCATAAACATTAGTCAACATAAAACATAAGGCATAAGCATAATCAAGACATAATAATCATCATAAAGAAAAAATAATACTCTCTTATGTAACCTCACTTATCCTTAGCCAAGACTTAGGTCATCCGCCTCTAGTCAAGCTTACATTATGGAAGGCATATCTAGCAACACTCCAAGTCAATCAACTTCCTAACATAATCACATTAGTCATACTTACTTTTAAAGACATTGAGATTCACCTTAATGCCTAGTTCATAAAGGCTAATGTGTATTCGCCTCTTGCCTTATTTACTTTAGATCGCGGGTACTCGCCTCCACAATCTCATCATATGATGTGGGTACTCGCCTCCACATCATTTCATAAAGAGCATGGGTACTCGCCTCCATGTACATTCATCATAGTAAGAACGTGGGGACTCACCATTTGTTCAATTCTAAGGAGTATGGGAATCGCCTCATATCCTTACTAGGGAGGTCAAGGGTAATCGCCTCTTTCCTCATCATTCATTAAACATTTTAATCTAGATTCATTTTAGGTGAGGAATCCTTTCAACCTAGAATCATTCATATGAGTAAAGCTTTCACATTCATTCAATCATGCTTATCAATTCATTATGGGAAGTATCCCTTCCACATCATAACATCAATCAATCAATAATTCATAGTCTAGGCTTTACTCTCAAAATACTATATCTCATGATCATCATCTATGCTTTACTCTCAAGCAATTAACATCATATTCATCATATATGCTTCAATCTAAAGCAATTCTAGTCATAAATCATCTGTCCTATAAGGAGATATTTAATCCATAAAGTTTCCCTCACATGGAATCAAACCCAACATATCAGTTCAACCCTAAGATCATAGGATATGCATGGGTACATGTAATTTCATCATATATACATGCAATTCTATCTATTCAATCATAAACAATCATAATCCACTTAATTGGATCAACATTCATTGTAACCCACAACAATGGAAGAAACCCTAACTAGAATTGGGGAAATTCTTCTTCAAATTGTGGAATTCTAGGGGACTCCATGGGAGGAAGGATCCCATGGATGAAAAACCATCATACCTTAGTCACAAATCCCACAAAAGCTTAAAGATTGGGAGGCTTGATCTTGACCTAGCTTCAATCTTCTTCTTCTTCTTCCAACTTCTAGAGAGAGAATATTTGAGAGGGTATTTGGGTTTTCTTTTGGGATTTGAGAGAATAACTTAATTGAGTGAGTTTAGGGGTCTAAAATCCTTATATAGGTGGTCTAGGTCTAGGCAAAACGACACCACATTGATTTAATTAAAACTGGAAAAGACCCTTAAGTCCCTAAAATCACTGACCAACTCTGACCCACGAGACCACGACTGATGGACCGTGGATGGGCCTACAGTCCGTCCTGGTCAACCTTGGTTTTATTCAACAATTTTTTGCCATCGTTGGCCACTACACCACGGGGCGTCGATCCACCTACGGGTCGTAGGTCCCACCGTGGTCCATGGCCTGTACCAATTTTCAGAGGTTGCCTACCCACGACTCCACCTACGATCCGTGGGTCAATCCACAGGTCGTGGTTGGCCTTCGTGGATGCACCTGTTAGTCCCAATACTACAATTTTGCCTCTTTTTGAATCTGGGGTGTTACATTATCTCCCGTTTGGGATCATTCGTCCTCGAATGAGATTTTAGGCACATTTCTAAAAGAAAAGACTCAAGACTAGCAGCCCATCATGCATGCAACTCATCTATATGCACACAACTAAAGAGGAAACATCAACTCGAATCTCAACATACTTAATGTACCACAATGGAGTAGGAACTACATCTAACAACCCAATATGCAAGATATTTTCAGATTTATTACACTTAAGGAGGAACTATCATCTCCAAACTCAAAAGCAATTCTCAACACAATCTCATGGAGCCTAAATGCAATTTATACACAAAGCACATATTCAAGAAGGGAATCTCCACTCGAAGCTAGGGCATGCTCTTCAACTCATCTCATGAAGTCTATAAGCAACTCATACTTAATGCTCAATAACATGAGAAAAATACAACTTAAAAGCCATCTCTTTCAAAACTTAAGCTTTTTCATGAACATGCAAACTTAAGGAAATCATGGAAACACATAAAACACACATGACTTTAAACAAAAGCAAATCAAGAGGAACTCACTACCTCAAGCTATAGTAGGAGGAAAAAGATGAGGATATCGGGACATCATATCAGCCTCGGCTTCCCAAGTAGCACCCTCAACTAGATAGTTTCTCTACAACATTTTTACGAAGGCAACTTCTTTGTTCCTCAATTTCTTAACTTGCCGGTCTAAGATCTCAACCGAAACTTCTTCATAAGAAAGGTTCTATTTCAATTCCAACCCTTCTAGGGAACTAGAGATGTCAGATCCCCAACACACTTTTTCAATATAGAGACATGGAAAATCGGATGCATCGATGCTAACTCATTTGGCAAATTAAGCTCATATGCAACCTTACCAACACGTCTCAAAATTTGATATTTGCCTACAAAACGGGGACTAAGCTTCCCTTTCTTTCCAAACCTCATTACACCCTTCATGGGTGAGATTTTTAAATAAACCCAATCAAGCACATCAAATTCAAGGTCTCTCCTTCTAACATCCGCATAAGACTTTTGTCGACTTTGGGCCATTCTCAACCTCTCTCTAATGAGTCAAAATTTCTCAATAGCCTCATGAAATAGCTCAGATCCTATCAAAGCAATCTCACCCACCTCAAACCAACCTATAGGAGATCTACACATCCTACCGTAAAGGGCCTCAAACGGAGCCATACCAATACTAGAATGGTATCTATTATTATAGGCAAACTCAATAAATGGAAAATGGTCATCCTAATTAGCATTAAAATCAATCACACAAGCCCTCAACATATCTTTCAATGTTTGGATTGTTCATTCTGCTTGCCCATTGGTTTGGGGGTGAAAAGTGGTACTAAGCTTAACTTTGGTGCCAAGACCCTTTTGGAAAGACTTCCAAAACTGAGAAGTAAAATCAGTACCTCTATCGGAGATAATGGACAAGGGCACTCCATGTAACCTTACCATCTCACTCAAATACAACTTAGCATAATCTTCCGCCGGATAAGAAACCTTGACGGGAATGAAATGGGCCGACTTCGTCATTCGGTCAACTATAACTGAGTTCGTGGCAATCTTACTATGAAGTCCATATTCACATCTTCCCACTTCCAAGTAGGAATACTAATGTCTTGGGATAATCCTCTCGATTTCTAATGCTCAACCTTCACTTGTTGGCAATTTGGACATTTGGCCATAAAACTCGCAATATCCTTCTTCATCTCATTCCACCAATAGATCTCCCACAAATCACGGTACTTCTTGGTGGCTCCCGGGTGAATAGAATATCGAGAACTATGGGCTTCGAATAAAATATGTTCCCTTAAGTCACATTTGGAACACATAACCGACCTTGATATCTAAGGACACCATCTCCCCTTTGGGAGAAAGCCTCAACAGACTTTCTAAGTACCGCCTCTTTCAACTCTACCAAAGTTGGATCAAGACATTGCTTAGCCTTAACATCCGCCACAAAAGCTGATTCTGACCCTTTATGAACCATGGCACCACCCTTAGAGGAGTCTACCAATCGAACACCCAATCGGGCCAATCTATGGACATCTCTGGAAAATTCTTTTATATCATCATCAACATGTGCAACACTACCAATGAATAACCAACTAAGGGCATCTGCCACCACATTAGCTTTACCGAGGTGATAGAGAACACTCATATCATAATCTTTCAATAATTCAAGCCACCTTCTTTGGCGAAGATTTAGATCTTTTTGGGTAAACATATATTGCAAACTTTTATGGTCGGTGAAAACATCCCCCATACAAATAATGCCTCCAAATCTTTAAGGCAAATACCACCGCCGCTAATTCAAGGTCGTGGGTAGGATAGTTCTTCTCATGAAACTTTAGTTGCCTTGAAGCATAGACAATCACCTTACCATTTTGCATAAGCACACATCCCAATCCAACTCTAGAGGTGTCACAATATACCACAAAACCATCTGTACCTTCCGGTAAAGTCAACACCGGAGCGGAAGTAAGTCTATCTTTCATCTGTTGGAAACTTTTCTCACAAGCTTCCGACCATATAAACTTGGCCTTCTTCTGAGTCAAAGCCGTCAAAGGAGAAGAAATGGAGGAAAATCCCTCAACAAACCTTCTATAATAACCGGCCAAATCCAAGAAGCTTCTAATATCTGTCGGTGATAGAGGTCTAGGCCAACTCTTGACCGGATCCGTCTTTTTTGGATCTACCTTAATACCCTTGCTTGAAACTATATGGCCAAGGAAGGCTACAGACCTTAACCAAAATTCACATTTGCTAAACTTTGCATAAAGTTGTTGGTCCTTGAGAATTTGCAATACAATCCTCAAATGGTCAATATGATCATTCTTTCTCCTTGAATAGATCAAAATATCATCGATAAACACAATCACGAACATATCAAGGTAATTTCTAAATACCATATTCATCAAGTCCATGAAGGCCGTCGGAGCATTGGTCAAACCAAAGGACATCACCAAAAACTCATAATGGCCGTATCGGGTTCTAAAAGCCGTCTTTGGAATGTGTTCCTCTTTCAACCTCAATTGGTGATAACTCGACCGGAAATCAATTTTAGACAAATGACTTGCCCCTTGAAGTTGATCAAATAAATCATCTATTCTTGGAAGAGGATACTTGTTCTTAATAGTCACTTTGTTCAATTGTCGATAATCAATACACATACGGAGTGAACCATCCTTCTTCCTAAAAAACAACACCGGAGCACCATATGGAGAGATACTAGGTCAGTGAAACCCTTATCCAACTAATCCCTCAATTGATCCTTCAATTGCTTATGTTCCGTCGGAGCCATTCTATAAGGAGGAATAGAAATAGGTTGCGTATTCGGGAGAAGGTCAATTCTAAAGTCTATTTCCCTTTTGGGAGGAATACCGGGTAACTCATCGGGAAAAACTTTCGGAAACTCTTTTACCACAGCGACCGACTCAAGTATAGGGGTTTCAGAATTTACATCCCTCACCCTCACTACCTGATGGATACAACCCTTGGAAATCATTTTCCTCACTTTTAGGTAAGAAAAAATTGACCTCTAGGCATAGAAATTCCCCCTTCCACTCAAGGATAGGCTCATTTGGAAACTGAAATTCGACCACTCTAGTCTTACAATCAATAGAGGCATAACAAGAATGCAACCAATAACATCAAAGTCAATCATATCAAGTTCCACCAAATCTACTAAAGTGACTCTATGAGATAAGGAAATAAGACATCTCCTATAGACTCTCTTAGCCACCACAGAATCACCAACGGGGGTAGAAACATAAAAATTTCTAATAACACATCGGGAAGCATATCAAATTTCATAGCCACTAAAAGAGTCACAAAGGACAAAGTAGCACCAGGATCAAGCAAAGCATTCACAACATATTAAAAGACTTTTAACATACCTGTCACCACATCCGGGGAGCTCTCTTTGTCACCTTTAGTTTGGAGCGCATATAAACGGTTTTGCTTAGGAAAATTTCCACCCGGGCCACTTGGACCGGATGAAGGGTATGATTGAGCCCTACGATGAGTGTATCCCTCATTTTTAGTAACCGAAGGGAAATCCCTTATTTTATGATTCATCTTACCACACCCGAAACAAGCATTAGAGCCCGCTAGACATTTCCCTTCATGGTTTCTCCCACATTTAGCACAAGTAGGCATCAAAGACTTACCACCATCTCCTTGGGGTTTAGGGTTAGACACCCTTTCATTCCTTGGCTTCAAAAGAGAATTTGTATAACCTTGTCCGGAGAACCTTTGCTGAAATCTAGAACGACCCCGTCCACCGGACCTAGAATGTGCAAAATTGCCATCATCCACTCTAGCCCTTTTTTCCTCCCTAGATCTTTCCTTGAGATTTTCCTCTTCTATTTGTTGGGCGTGCACCATAATATGAGAGATGTCCATGTCATGGACAAGCATAGCGGTGCGACACCCTTTGACTACCATGTCGGACACACCTGACACAAACTTACTCATCTTGGCATTACGATCCGCCATAATGGAAGGAGCATACTTGGATAGTTCAGTGAACCTCAAAGCATATTCCCTTACACTCATATTTCCTTGCCTAAGGTAGATGAACTCAAGTACCTTGGCCTCTCTCATCTCTAGAGGGAAGAATCGATCAAGAAAAGCACTTTTGAATCTCTCCCATTCTATGGGACCCGCTTCCACCGGCCTTGCCTATTTCCACTTATTAAATCAAATCTGAGCAACCCCTTTGAGTTGGTAAGCGGCCAATTCTACCTTCTCTATCAAAGTCATACCCATAATAGTAAGTATCTTGTAAACCTTGTCGATAAACTCTTGAGGATCTTCCTCAACTTTGGAGCCATAAAATTATGGAGGGTTCATTCTTGTAAAATCCCTCACTCTTACCGTAGTCGTACCCATATTTGGGTTCACGGAGGCTACCACCTATCAATTGTCTTGAGTCGTCGCGACTTGAGACAACACTTGGAAAGCCGACCTAAACTCCGCATTTGTTACATTCTCATTCAATGGATCAATTGGAGCATGAGGAGGAGCTTGGGGAGGAACTTAAGGAGGAACCTCTTGAACAACATTGTCCCCCTCAATCCTTCTAGCATTAGCCCTTCTAGTATTCATATCCTTAAAACCATCAGGTAAGGATTTAAATAAAGACCTTATAGAGTTAAACTACATGGCACGACTTAGAGAAGTGAAGTTTCCTAACATCTAATAGCCTCTCATTCATAAATGTGGCGCACTTCACACTTATGAACAAGACTCTACTAGACGTGGTTTGAGACATCCCAGAACCATTCTAAACTTTGTGCTTTGATTACCAAGTTTGTCACGACCCAGGGGTACCCCCTAGATGTAAAAAGACGTATAAGACCCCAGAGGCCTCATACAAGCCACTTAGCATATCATAACAAAAAGTATTAGAAAAGTGCAGAAATTTAAAACTTTTCAATACAATCAAAGTCTTTTATAAAATGAGCGGAAGTATAATAACATTGAAATCAAACCATCTAAACAACATGAATAAACATGAATAAAGTCTTGGGTCACAGCCCATACAATAATCCAATACATAAAGGAAAAACATAAGGGAAAGTGGTGATCACATCCTCTAACACAATGAAAACTCACCAAAACTTCACTTCCTTGATCTACAACGAAGCTAGCCACGAGTGTGAAAATCAATGTCGCCGGACCCTACATTTGATAAGAATGTAGGCAAGAGTATGCGTTAGTACAATCAAGTACTAAATATGAGGGCTAGCATAACAACATAACATAAGCATTAGTCAACATAAGACATAAGGCATAAGGCATAAGTATAATCAAGACATAGTAATCATCATAAAGAAAGAGAAATACTCCCTTAAGTAACCTCACTTATCCTTAGCCAAGACTTAGGTCATCCGCCTCTAGTCAAGCTTACATTATAGAAGGCATATCTAGCAACACTCCAAGTTAATCAACTTCCTAACATAATCACATTAATCATACTTACTTTTAAAGACATGGGGATACACCTAAATGCCTAGTTCATAAAGGCAAATGGGTATTCACCTCTTGCCTTATTTACTTTTAGATCGCGAGTACTCGCCTCCACAATCTCATCATATGATGCAGGTACTCGCCTCCACATCATTTCATAAAGAGCATGGGTACTCGCCTCCATGTCCATTCATCATAGTAAGAACGTGTGGACTTACCTCTTGTTCAATTCTAAGGAGTATGGGAATCACCTAATATCCTTACACATGGAAGTCAAGGGTAATCGCCTCTAGCCTCATCATTCATTAAATATTTTAGTCTAGATTCATTTTAGGTGAGCAATCCTTTCAACCTAGAATCATTCATGTGAGTAAACCTTTTACATTCATTCAATCATGCTTATCAATTCATTATGGGAAGTATCCCTTCCACATCATAACATCAATCAATCAATAATTCATAGTTTAGGCTTTACTCTTAAAACACTATATCTCATGATCATCATCTAAGATTTACTCCCAAGCAATTAACATCATATTCATCATATATGCTTCAATCTAAAGCAATTCTAGTCATAAATAATCAGCCCTATAAGGAGATATCTAACCCATAGAGTTTCCCTCACATGGCATCAAACCCAACATATCAATTCAACCCTAAGATGATATGATAGGCATGGGTATATTTAATTTCATCCTATATACATACAATTCTATCAATTCAATCATAAACAATTATAATCTACTCAATTGGATAAACATTCATCATAACCCACAACAATGGAAGAAACCCTAATTAGAATTGGGGAAAATCTTCATCTTTAAATTGTGGAATTCTAGGGGACTCCATGAGAGAAGGATCCCATGGATGATTAGCCATCATACCTTAGTCACAAAGCCCACAAAAGCTTTAAGATTGGGAGGTTTGATCTTGACCTAGCTTTAATCTTCTTCTTCTTCCAACTTCTAGAGAGAGAATATTTGAGAGGAGATTTGGGTTTTCTTTTGGGATTTTAGAGAATGACTTAATTGAGCGAGTTAAGGGGTCTAAAATCCTTATATAGGTGGTCCAGGTCTAGGAAAAATGACACCACATTGATTTAATTAAAACTGAAAAAGACCCTTATGTCCCTAAAATTACTGACCAACTCTGACCCACGAGACCACGACTGACGGACCGTGGATGGACCTACGGTCTGTCCTGGTCAATTGTGGTTTGATTCAGAGATTTTTGTCCATCGACAACCACTGGACCACAAGGCGTCGATCCACCTACGGGCAGTAGGTCCCACCGTGGTCCATGGCTTGGACCAATTTTCTAAGGTTGCCTACCCACGACCCCACCTACGGTTCGTGGGTCAATCCACGAGCCATGGTTGGCCTTCGTGGATGGAACATGTAAGTCCCAATCCTGCAATTTTGCCTCTTTTCGAATTTGGAGTGTTACAGAATGACACTGTCAATTTTTGTTGGAGCTGCTACTTGTTTTGTATATTTTTTTAGCATTACTCTGATTGTGTTAATAGACTAGTGGTCGATATTTTTATATGCAACTTCTGTTTTTGTATGTAGTACATTATGGCTAAAACCAGAGATGGCATCCTTAAACGATATGTTCCTAATGCTTCTAAAAATAAGAAACAAAGGGCTGGACAAGTTTCCAAATCTACAAAAAGAAAAAAATATATAGTCGAAGAACCTGATTCTACCTCAGATTCTAATACTATGGCTGAGATTGACACTATAAGGACAATAGTTCCCATGCTAGTAATGATGTTGAATATAGTGAAGAAACAAATGATAGTGAAGATGAGGAGATTAGTAGAGATACCCATATTGGAGATGAGGGTGATGATTCCATGTCCTTGTCAATTTAAGCAAGAGTTATCTCTGGTAAGTCGTATAATCTAGTGACATGAATAGATGAGATAGGATTGTTTCCAGTGAAAATTTCTGTGAGAGCAATGATGACTGTTTATCATGGTTTTAGAAAACTTTTAGTTCAAGAAATTTTTTATCATGACTTTAAAGGTACTTGTTTTGGACAGTTGAGGCATATCCTAGAATATTTCAAGTTCAATCGATAGATGGTCCATTATATGTTGTTGCGACGTGTGAAAATGACAAAAATGGCATAAAATGTGGTTATGTGTGAATGATATGCCTGCTTGTTTTGACTTGAGAGGATTTACATTGATTATAGGGCTGAATTGCTCAGCATACCCCCGTGATGCAAAAAAGACGAAAGTCCAGAAAGGCAAGAAATTTCATTATAAAGTTGATGAGTTTGATTAAGGGTACCAGATTGAATAAGAAGCAGAAGTTGAAGTACTCTTTAGTTTGGTTCGTCCATTTGATATTGCTTGCCCATGATCAATCTAAGATTGTGGATTCAAACCACATTAAGATGATAGATGATTTAGCTTTCTACACGAGTTATCCATGGGGAAATACTGTTTTAATTTAACAGTGATGCATTTGAAGAAGAAAATCAATTTGAAGAAGCATAGTGAAATGTATAATGAAAGAGGGAATGCATCGTCTACTCTGTATGGCTTCCCCTGGACATTTGTGGTACTTATTATCAATTATATACTTGATTTATGATAAAATCTTATGTATTTGTGTAGTATTTCATAGCCTCTATTTATTTATTTATTTATTTGTTTGTTTGTTCTTTTATTAATTTCAGGTTTAGATATATGAGGTTTTTCCTCATCTTGGAAAGTATGCCAAGAAGTCCTTAGATTCTCCTCTGCACATTTCCCGTTTACTTAGATGACACACGTCAAAGAGCGATAATATTATTGAAGGTGATCTATTTAAGTACAAAGGAATAAGTATGAAGGTATTAATTTCTTTATTATTATCTAGCAATATTTGTAAACTAGTGAATGTCTTGTACTATATACATATATATATATATTATTATTTTTGTATCTTGTGTCACACCCCGAGCCTACACCCTGGGCGGGACTGACACTCGAGAACCATTGTTGGCCCCAAGTGAACCCTTGGCCTGGCTTACTACTCATCAGAAGTCATAAACACAAGAAAATAGTCTCAAATAATGAACTAATGAAATAAACTTAGAATGTCTTAAAAGAAACAATCAACTAGCCAAGATGGCAACTCAAGTCTTAAAACATAATCCAATAACAAAATAGTGACAAATGAACTAACTAACTATCTATGGAGCCTCTAATAACTAAGATGGATGTCGGCACAAGACCCACAACATCCTAATGAACTAAAATACTGAAAAGCAATAAAAAGGGGATCATCCGAAAGAAAAGAGGCTCACCAACAACTCTGAAGCTCAACTAGAATCAACGATGCACTGGATGATGATCCTGGTTACCTGTATTTGCATCATAAAATGATGCAGGCCAAATGGCATCAGTACATTGAATGTACGAGCATGCAAGGGGAATTCTAAAACAAGACATAAGCTTGAAAAGGGAACTAAAAGAACAAACCTGGTCTCAACTCAACTGAACTCATTTCAATATAAAGCAGTATAAATAAGTGCAGTATAAAGAAAAGCTTTTTAAAACATGGATATCAAATCTGTGTATTTAGAAATACAATAGTAACTCTGTGTGTATGCAAAGATACAATATAAACTCTAGAATATATATAAAAATACAATTTACATATGTGTATATAAGAATACAAAATATTTATGTGGGAGTTTTTCTAACCGACAACCATCACGTAAGAGTTATTGTGATGATACAACGTTTTGCCTCACGCTGCCAGCGCCGTCCTATACCTTGACGATGGTATAGAAACTTACTACTAAGTGGACACATTAGTCTATGCTAAAAAGCACTAAGGAATCATCTAAAAAGTATGACCCTTTTCTACCCATGGTGGCAACATGGTTTATGGGGGCTGGGAGTTGTCTGAACTCTCCCCCATATTGGTGCTCAATACTACTCCCAAAATATAATACTATCTCTTATGCTTAAAAACATAACTTCTTTCTGTGGTTTGAGATAATTTCTCAAAACTTAGTTCAAAGGCTATCTTGGAAATCAAAGTTCCCTCTCTTGCTTAATTGTGAAAGCATGTACTCTTTACTGAAAACTAGCTCGAAGGCTCTTTTGGAAATCTCAGTTTCCTTTTTTGTTTAAATGTGAAAACATTTTTCTCTTGGGAATACATAGTCCCGATATACTCTTTTGAAGAAATGAACTTCGATCTTTACTCTTTACTCAACTCAAAACTCAGGTCTTAAAACAAAGTTAAAAATTTGTAAAAGACTCTTGGAAAACTCTATGAACTTCTCTTGACTTGGCTCTTAACTTTCCTTGAATTTGAATTTATGGATTCAAGGATTGTGATTTGTGATAGGAAAGTTCTCATGATGTTTAGGAGTGTTTTTAGATAGCTAAACATGAGAAAAGATCAAGAATTCACTGTATGGAAGCAAGTTCGTGAAGCAAAGATGCATTAAAATATTTGGTCAAAAATTAAATTTTTGAGGCAGAAGGGTCAGTGACCACTCCGCGACGCGGAGAAAGTTTCTGTGAAAAGGTGGGGGCAAGTCTGTAATGCGGACTGGGACGCCAGTTTTGCCTGACTTTTTCCTTCTTCATTTTCTAACCCCAATTTGCCTCAATTCGATTCCTTTTCCCCAAATTCTCTTTAGATTCAGATACGCAGTATATGTACACAAGAACCTAACTCAAAACAACTATATAATCGATGCAATAACCTTAAGAACTCCTCAATTTCAGCCCAATTCAAGAACGAAAGAAAATTTAAGAACACATATCAACAACATCAAACTTTCAACTATTTTAGGGTGAATTCACGCTGAAATAAACATGTTTGGCATGTGGGTGAATGAACCCAATGTTATAAGAGTCTCACATACCTCATATGATCAAATCCTTGACGAAATCAGCAATCAATTCTTCAAGAACTTGGTGATTCCTTGCTTCTCTTTCTCTTTTCTCCTATTATTTTCTCTTCTCTCAAAACCCAAACTTATTTTCAATAGCATAAACTGAATCCAATCAGTTGACACCCCAACTTAATTACCAAAAACGAATTTAATTAGTTGGGTGGTGAAAAGACCATAATACCCTCATAAAATCTTGTTTTCACTTTCCTTATCTAGCTAGCCCGACTTCAAATGGGAATATCTCCTTCATACAAACTCAAAACTGATTAAACTTAGCGGCGTTGGAAAGATAATTCAAAGATATTTCCTAAGGTATCTTGTAGCACACCTAAATCATAATGACCTAGGAGTTATGGTCATTTAAAGTTGACCCAAAACTCATACTTAGCTTCACTTTGTCAAACTTTCCAAATTTGATTATTTCCAAAAATAGTTTCTTTCTAATTCTAAGTCTTTCTAGTAGCGGGGTGTTCCAATAATATCTCCCCCTTGGGAACATTCGTCATCGAATGAGATTACTCATAGTAGGCTAAGGCGTAACTGTCACGCCCCAAGCTACCCCCGAGACGCGGACACGGGACCTAGGACCACAAGTGATCCCAAGCTAACCCTGCTGGCATGATCATGAGAATACAAAAGATAAATTGAATAATAGAAACTGTGCGGAAGCTATAATCATAAAAAAAAATGAAAAGATGGGGAATACCCATATACTATAACTGAGATATATGAAAACTGATGAGTTTAATACAAGGAAGATATTAACTCAATACTAAGTTGAATCTATGTATGTCTGAAAATAGCCTCTAACTGACTAGAAATGCTGGGACAGTCCACAACTAAGTCTATCAAAACTGAAACTAAAGGACTAAAAATACTAAAAAGAAACTCATGACTATTGTCCTCGGAGAATAAGGACTCGCCACTGATTCTGCTGAACTGGAGATCGGGAACCGATCTAAGCGTGATATAGATGCTGAGAACCTGAACCTACATCATGAGAAGATCTAGCACACGTATGTGTCACTACTTGAAAGGTACTGAGCATGAAGGATAAAGTAAAGCTGAAAAAGACATATAGCTGAACAAGCAATAAATCAAGTATAATATGCATAAGATGAGATACTGAATCTGAACTAACTGAATGCAATGACCAATTTATAACATGATGATTGAATACTGAATCTGAACTAACTGAATGCAATGACCAATTTATAACATGATGATTGAATACTGAATGAACTGTAAATGTGGTCAATGCAATAGAGTCTGATTGAACTGTGGGAGCTACTAATAACCGACCATAAAACCACATGAGCTAAATGTGGAGTCCGATGTATACACCCCATCGAGAGGACCCAATATACCCGGCCAAAGGTATAGAGGCATGCTGGCATGATCACTAAATGATGCCCACGAAGGGGACTTACACCTACATGGCTCGTAGTTCTGGGACTATATGGGTACGATGAACCCTAGTCCAACTCAATATTATGCTACTCCCAATAGATTAAGTGATTAACACATTATGATTGAATTTCTGTAATACTAGATAGCTCAAAACTGGACATGAAAAACTGAGAATGCAACGATTAATCTGATAATGATGTATTCATAAACTGAGGCATGTATAACTGAACAATTGAAATATCTGATCTAGCATGTGTAATTCAAGAACTAAAGAAATACATAGCTAGGGTTCTGGAATTCAAGCAATAAACTGAATATTAGCATATTAATTTGATTTATATCATTCTAACAGCTAAGAACCCAATAATTCTAACATTCAAGAAACCTTAGGTCTAGTCATAATAAGGGAATCAAGAAAATGACTGAAAACTAGGGACCTAATGGGTGAAAGGAACCTACTTGTGAAATCCCACATACCTTATGACGAATTTCACGGAGAAATTCTTTGGTTTCTGGGCTGGAACTGAAGAAAACTTGTTGCGTTCTTGAACTAGGGTTCTTGACTTCTTTCTCCTCTTAGTGGTCTAATTTTTCTAAGTTTGATTAATGATTTGACTTAGATAAGTTCTAGTTATGTTTCTAGGTTTAAACTGACTAAAACCTCATAATTTAGGGTCTAAACGACGTAGCTTAGGGGTCCAACGAAATAGGAAAAAACCCCTGACTTAACTGGTGTCGGAGTGACCGACGAACGGGACCTACGGGCCGTAGGTCAACCTATTGTCCATAGATTGGAGTCGTAGGTCAAGTCTGCCCGACAGGGCTTCACTAAAACGAGCATAACTTTTTACTCGGAGGTCGGAGTTTAGCAAACTCGGTGGCGCTGGAAAGAGTATTCAATTATCTATCATATCATAGTTCATGGGACACATAATTCCTTTTGTTCTTAGAGTTATGACCATTTGAAGTTGACCCAATCAACAATTTTCATCTAACTGGCTGCTGACCCTCATCTACGGTTAGACCTACGGACTGTGGATCGAACGAAGGTTCATGTTGGTCGACCGTAATTCGTGTCTTAGGTTAGGTAAAGGAGTCTTGATCCACTGACACAGACCACAGACCGTGGTCTGACCTACAGACTGTGGTCTGACCTACGGACCGTAGGTCTGTCCGTGGGTCGAGACTTAGCCGATTTTTTTAGATGGGTTTTTAGGAGGGGATGTAGTAGTGAACCACGGACCCACAACACGGGCCGTAGGTCAGACTACGGTCCGTAGGTGGCGACCATAGGTTGCACTTGCAACTTCTAAAAATCTTTATTTTGGTCTGTTTCGGATACGGGTGTTACATCATCTCCCCCTTGGGACCATTAATCCTTGAATGAAGACTAAACTAGCTGAGTAGGGAGGGTAAGAGCTGAAACCCTACTACTAAGCATTGAAAACTGATTTCTAACTGAACTGAGTTCCAAGAACATGCAAATACGATGAAAATGCAAGGCTGACTGAAGGAACAAAATACTAAGACTGAATTAGCGCATGAATAATTGAAAAACTGAAGAGGAACTATTACCTCAAGCTGGAATGGAATCGGAAGGAAAGAGGTGAGGATACTTGGCCTTCATGGCTGTTTCTTCTTCCCAAGTAGCTCCCTCTACGGACTGACTCATCCACCAAACCTTGACTGAAGCGACTTCCTTGTTTCTCAATCTTCTAACCTGACGATCAAGAATATCAACTGGTACTTCCTCATATGAAAGGCTATCTTTTACAGCCACACTCTCTAATGGCACTATGGATGCTGGATCACCCACACACTTCTTCAAAAGTGAAATGTGAAAAACCGGATGCACTGCTGCTAAGTCTACTGGCAACTCTAATTCATAAGCCACTTTACCAATCCTTTTCAAGATCCGGTAAGGGCCTACATATCTGGGACTGAGCTTCCCTTTCCTGCCAAATCTCATCACCCCCTTCAT
>JAJONZ010030442.1:0-12107 GCA_029582445.1 Solanum paucissectum
CAGTCCCTGATCAAGAAGTGTCGAATGCAGAGTTCAGGAACGCCATTCAGATGTTGGCTCAGAGTGTGGCCAACCAGAACAATCAGCGGGCTCCAGTTTCGGTAAATGCCAATGTTGGGTCAGCTGCAGCCAGGGTGCGAGACTTTGTTAGGATGAATCCACCAGAGTTCTTAGGATCGCAAGTTGGAGAAGATCCCCAAAACTTCATTGATGAGGTCAAGAAGATCTTTGAGGTGATGCAGGTCACTGGGAATGATCGAGTTGAGTTGGCATCTTACCAACTGAAAGATGTGGCTCATAACTGGTACACTCAGTGGAAGGAGAACATGGGTACAGATGCAACTCCTATTACTTGGGATTGTTTCAGCGAAACCTTTCTGGATAGGTTTTTCCCCATGGAGTTGAGAGAAGCAAGGGCCCAAGAATTTATGAACTTAAGGCAGGGTAACATGACAGTCCAAGAGTACGGGCTCAAGTTTAACCAACTCTCCAGTTATGCTCCTCACATGGTTGCTGACTCCAAGGCTCATATGAATAAGTTTCTTTATGGGGTGTCAGACTTAGTGAAAACAGAGTGCAAGAATGCTATGTTGTTGGGAGACATGAACATCTCTAGGCTCATGACTCATGCTCAGCAGGTTGAGGGTGATAAGTTTAAGGAACAGGCTAAGGAGACTAAGAAAGGAAGAACATGTAACTATGAGTATTCCCATCAGAAATTGGGTGGTGGAAATCGCTTACAGTTTTAGCAGAAGTTTTCGACTCCAGCTCCTTCATCAACTAATGTTCCATCCCCCAGGTTCCATAACGATCAGAAAGGTAGGGCGTCAGGCTCTAAGTCTCAAGGAGGTGTTACATGTACCAAAACCTACCCAACTTACCCTAAGTGTGGTAAGAACCATCCAGGCGAGTGTCTTGCAGGAAAAGAAGGATGCTTTGGGTGTGGTCAGTCTGGACACAGGTTAAGGAATTGTCCTTCTAGACAGGGTCAAGGAGGAAATAATGGTGGAGCTCAGTCTACAACTTCAGCAGCACCAGCAGGTCGCCCGACCCAGCAGGGTAACTCATCTGGTACAGGTGGCGGACAACGCCAAAATATGCTCTATGCTCTTCAGGCTCGTCAAGATCATGAAGATTTTCCTGATGTAGTCACTGGTACGTTACGAGTCTTTGATCTTGATGTTTATGCATTGTTAGATCTAGGGGCTACTTTGTCGTTTGTAACTCCTTACATAGCAGTCCAATTCAATGTTAGCCCAGAAACTCTTTCAGAATCCTTCTCAGTCTCTACTCCAGTCGGTGACCCAGTTATAGCTAGACGAGTATACATAAATTGCCCTGTCACAGTCTCTCAGAAAGTCACCTCAGCAGATCTTGTAGAGTTATAAATGGTAGACTTCGATGTTATTCTAGGCATGGATTGGTTACATTCTTGTTATGCCTCAATCGATTGTAGAACTAGGATTGTTCGTTTTCAGTTTCTAGACGAACAAATTTTAGAATGGAAGGGTAGTAGCTTAGCGCCTATGGGTCGATTCATTTCTTACCTTAAGGCTAGAAAGATGATCTCTAAGGGTTATCTCTATCATCTAGTTCGGGTTAAGGATTCCAGTTCCGAATCCCCAACTCTTGAGTCAGTTCCAGTGGTTAATGAATTTCCAGAAGTGTTTCTAGATGATCTTCCCGGAGTTTCTCCCGAAAGGGAAATCGACTTTGGAATTGATCTTCTTCCAAATACCCAGCCTATCTCTATTCCTCCTTACAGAATGGCTCCAGCTGAGCTTAAGGAATTGAAAGAGCAGTTGAAAGACCTTCTAGATAAATGCTTCATCAGACCTAGTTGAAAGAGCATTTGTGCCTACATTGTTTCATAATGTAGGGTCTGACGCTCCTACCTCTCATACTCATGGCAAGTTGATCCTTTTGGGCTTTTGAAGATTGGCAAGTCCTCATGTTCCGAGGACCAAGACACTTTTATTGGTTTCTTTATTTCATGGGTTACGTCTCAATCACTTCTATGGATATAGTAGATGTCTTATTGAAACTTATGTTACACTTCCACTTGGTCAAACTCTTTTAGGATTGAGTGTTTCATTTGAAATTTTTATTTCTATTATCTTGTATGATATATGCTAAGTGGCTTGTGTAGGGCCTCTCGGGGTTCTATACGCCATATTATGACTAGGGTATACTTTGGGTCGTGACACCCTCTTTGATTAGCAACTACCATCTGATTAGCCTTTGTAATACTATGTATAAACTAGTTACCAAAATAATTGTTGGTCGTCTTAAGAATCTCCTTTCTGATATCATAGTGCCTAAGCAATCTAAAAGGGAAGAAGAGCATCATATAATGCTATTATCGTTCAAGAGCTCTTTTACTTCATTAATAGAAATAAGGAAAGGGCCTCGTATATGTTGATTAAAAATGATTTAGAAAAGCTTTTGATCGACTTGAGTGGTCATTTATCAGGGAAACACTCATCTATTTCAATTTCTCCTAAATCTTATCTGACTTATTATGTCTTGTATAACTTCTACTTCCATTTCCATACTCCTTAATGGTTCTTATACGAATTTCTTTCAACCTAGTAGAGGTGTTCGGCAAGGGGATCCTCTTTCCCCGTATATCTTTATCCTCTGTATGGAGATGTTATCTCGTCGTATTAGCTCGGAAGTGGATCCGCGTTACTGGACCCCTATCATTCTTGCCCCCAGAGGTCCCACACCTTCTCATTTATTTTTTGTGGATGTTATCATTTTATGTCCAAAAATAGATAGGACCTCATCAGATTCGATACCCCCATTCTGACTCAGTTTAGTCACCTATCGGGCCAAAAGATCAATTTATCTAAATAAAAAAAAATCATCTCTAGAAATGTTAATGTTGAGTGCAAAACTGTGGTTCTTAAATCCTTTAATATCTCTGAAGGAACTCGTTTCAGAAAATACTTGGGCTTTCCTATTTTCACTAGTAGACCTACCAAGGCTGATTTCCAATTCCTGCTAGAAATATTCAAGACTCGCCTTATTGGCTGGCCGAAAACACGATTCTTATCGACAGCAGGTTGGGCAACAGTCATTCGCTCAACCTTAAATACTCTACCAAATCATATTATGGAGTTCATCAAAATCCCCGCCAACATAGCCCAGAAGTTGGGGCGCTATCAGCGCAACTTGTACTGGGGAACCACTTGTACACGTAAAAAGTTGCACCATTTCAACTTCTATTAGGTCTTGCTATCTTTCTCTACTGGATACGCAAACCATGAACTCTACCTTCTCTTGGATTTGCAAACTGCCTATTCTGTCTAAGCTCAAACCACTTTCTTAATTTGCACATGAATTATGGAAGATTACCAACATCATTCCACCTAAATCATATTGGTTGTACCAATTTTTCTCTTTGTATAATGTGTGATGCACACGAGGAAGAGACCATCAGCCGTCTGTTCCTTACTTGTGCTAAGACTGCTCCACTTTGGAGCGAACTATGACTAGTGGAAATTATTTGAAATATTGCTAACTTTAATCATGATCCAGCAGTATAGCTCCAACTGTTCTTCGGCATCAAACCTCATTCAGGGACACCTTTTGTGCCCCAAAAAATATTCCTTGCATAGTCTATGGATTAAGTACAGTTTTGAACATCAACCATTTGTTGTTGATTACAAAAAAGTTTTCCAACTAGCTGCTAAATTTTGGTTCCTTGTCGGGGCAAATACGCCCTCTAGAATGCGCACACCCTATACGTTAAATGGAACCCACCTCAGCCTCATCATTATATGCTAAATACTGATGGGATAACTCGAATATTGCAGATGTTGGAGGAGTAATCAGGGATCACAATGGGATGTGAATCCTTGGCTTTGCTGCTACTGCAAATGTTATGACTGTTTTTTCATGTGGAATTAATATATTGTTCTTCAACTTGCTTTGGAATTTTACCTTACTCCTCTAGAAATTAATGTGGATACTACTGAAATTATCCAGCTATTAACTATTTCTAACATTTTTGGATTCACCTTCATCCCTGTTGTATGTTTTGAATGCTGATGCCATGGTGTTGCGTCCCTTAGATGGGTAAATAGAAGCGTCTTAGGACCAGCTGTTGAGTCTAGTACTAGTTCAACAGCAAGTTTGTATGGTGGCAAGCCCAAACCTATCTTAGTTTAGCTAATAGTAGTAGTTTAGTGCAAGTCTGTATGGTGGCAAGCCCACAACTGTCTTCTCTCTAGAAACTTTTTGGTTATCAAATATATCTTTTGAAAATTATCTTAAAACATAAATTGGAATAAATAGAGTAACATATAACTTTTGTAAATTACTTTAATACTACTATAAATCACAATAATTAACATTAACAACTTCAAATATTTTTAAAATCATATAAAACTTCTGGTGACCTCTTAATTCATTCTATGGCACATAAACTGAAACAAATGAAGCTCCCTCCGTTTAGAAAAGAATGACCTAATTTCCTTTTTAATCTGTTTAAAAAAGAATGATCCCTTTCTTTTTTTGGCGACACTTAACTTATACTTTTCACATGACATGTTTAAGGCCACAAGATTAAAGGGCATTTTGGTACATTAGACATAACTTGAATTTAGAACCACAAGATTAAAAAATCTTCTTTCTTTTCTTAAACTCCGTTCCAAGTCAAACTAGGTCATTATTTTTTAAACGGAGGGAGTAACATATATTGGCGCAGTAAATGGAGTTGCTATTCTCAAATTCTACCGATTGAGGATGAATGGTTTTTGTCCCACTCCTACATGTATTCTAATAACTAGGAAAGGATAATAGAGTACAAAGAATTTGAGATCTTACAAACCTAAAACGCAAAGCGATTTCCAGTACCATCAAGAAATCGATCTGTATGCCACCCTTTTGCTTGCAACTCAGCTAAAAATGGGGAGAATGTGGAATTCATTTTGTCATAAGCCTCTTGCAAGATATTTGCACTTGGTTCATTAACCAATCGTTCCATATCCAAAGCATAAGCAGCAACCAGCCAACCCCTCAATGCATCTTCACCGGTTGCATTGTGCTCCAGTATCATATCAGTCCATCTACTTCCATGATTTAAAAGGAACTTCTCTTCTGGAAATGCTTCTTTAAATTGTTGCAGCTTTGAAGGCCTAACTACTTCATGCAGGGACCTTCCCACCTTAACCTTTCCAGCATCCTCTATCAGCCTTCCGGGAAACAAGAGATCTTCTCGATATCTTAAGTCAGCAGGACTTGAGATTTTTCCAGTCTAAAATATTATAGCAGAAAAACTTGGTTAATTGAGATGTGAATCGATCTAACTCACCTTTGTAACTTTGGATATGTACCTTCACAAAATCAGCCACGATCATTGCAGTTCTCTGCGGATTTAATGTGTTGACAGGAGCAGCTCGCATTTCTTCACAGACACTGTAAACATGTATAACAGACAGCAACGGTGCAACAACCAACTGCAGGTATTCAATATTACCAGAATCACAAATGACCCTATAATCTACTGGAACAACAAATTCAACTCTGCAAACAGGCATGTTTATCCAAATGAGAACCAACTTCCTTGGATTCTCTACAAGTTATTGGACAAAAAGTCCACATGGTCTTATTAACATGGTTTTATAAAAAGTGAGCTCAACAAGGGAGTAGAAGCTGAGGACCCATGGAACAGAAGTTCCTCTTATTTCAGTTAACCTGTCTGTTAAGGCGTGGAAAACAAATATACCAAGAATGCCTGTGACTTCTTCCAAGTGGAGATGATTCTGGACATCTTGGGATACATGATTTTCTTGTACTTTTACCAGCTTAAGGTTTATAAGCACAACAAATGAAATTTTTTTTATCTAGCGACAGAAAGAAACATACATCTGCAGAACAAGGTATGCTTTACACTGATGTAAGACCGACATCTCTGCATAGTTTATTTTATATTATTGATCAGGTTTTGCATAGTGAATTTTATAGTAGCATAAAAGTTTGATCTCCTAGCTTAAACATGATTTGGAAGCACCGCAAATGGATTGAATCAGAAAAGAACAAATGCACAATAATATCTTGAATATAAATAAAATAGTACCTTTCCCTGCATTGATGAACAAATAGTGGATGCTAAGTGAATTCCTGTTCCAAGCCCGAGAACATTAAAAAGAGTGGAAATAGCCTCGCCTTTAGCAAACAGATCACTAAGATTGCCTTCTTTGGCAAATGAAGAATATATTGGCAATCTTGTTGCTCTAGCTGCAACAACTGCCATTCCCTGATAACTCCAAAGAAAAATAACTTCATTAACATTGCTGACTACAAATTTCTCACACAGATCACATCACTGAAGATTTAGCTAATATACCAAATTTTTCATGCAATTAGACTTAACAATATATCTTTCACAGAAAGAACAATTGAGTGTCCACTAATGCTCCAAAAGGAGAAATCACAGATCACTCCCTCAAGGGAGATTATCATAAAAGAAACTGAAACCTTAAGAGTGACTCGTTAACAATCCCTCTTTTGGTAGTTTAAAAATTTGCACCCAGATTTCTGAAAATACCAATTTCCTCTTTAGTAATATTTCAATTTTGTTATACTTCAAGTATATAGGGTACTGATGGTGTAAGGTGTAAATAAAATTAAATTCCTCAAAATATCTGCCTTTATTGTATTTTCTCCTGCAAAATGAAAAGAAAAACAAAAGCTGCAAAGAAAGCTATTTTATTAGATAAGGAAAAACGGGAGGCTATGGGAACAAAAAATGGAAAATCATGTCTTCAGAGGAATAGAGTGAGTAACAAGAAATACGTACTTCAAACAACATTGAATCAGTGTCATTCATAAGTATATAGATCTCTCAAAATACTCAGTGAACCTCTAAAATTAGTAATCAGAGGAAACTTACCTTTGCAAAATTGCCAAGGCCAGCAACTTCAAGAAATAAATGCGGGCATAAAGGAGACATAACTTCTAAACCAGTCCCAAAGTCATACAGAACATCAGCTGCAGCATAGAAAGTTAGTATATTTTAAAATCTACTGTACAATTAAACAGAGGAATGCAAGTATAGAATAAAATTATGCAGTAACAACTCTTATAAAGAAATAAAGAAGAATCATAGCATAGGACAGTGCTGCAGGAACATTGAATAAACCTAAAATTCTCCAACGTTTAGGCTCAGAATCCATCCTTGCACCTAAGTTGCTACATATGAGCTTTCCGACATGCTGCATACCATCTCTCAATATCTGTAAATAAACTAAACATTCATAAAATAGTTCCCTTAGGAAGGAAAGGGGACTGGACAGAATACTTAAGAAGTCGTTTGTTTAATCTGTCTACTAGACAAAAGGCTTACCCAACTCACTGCAGTTGCCTGAGCAGGGGTAGGACGCAAGCCTGCAGCAAATAGTAGTGACTGCAAAGAAGTAATATTCAGAAGTATCATCATTTTAATGGATTTATCATGTATTTAGGCATTAAGAACAAAATCCTATGTCAACCAAGAATACATGTATCAATATAGTGTGTGTATGCTCTTGTCGAAGATTGTTTACTCTTAAAAGTTTTATGAAGTCAAATAAAGTTTAGCAGGCAGTGAGATGCTTCATAGTTAGAGGACCTGAGTCGACAAAACCGATAATGCTGCACTTGTAAAGTGTTGTAGAGCTCGAAATTGTGTGTATCTCATATACCCCTCATTCACACTGCAGAAACAATCAAGAGAAGATATTTACATTACATATTCAAGAAGCTTGTGACCAATTAAAACTGTTGGGAAATGATTTCCAAGAAATTCACACCTATATGGATAGCCAGATGGGAAAAATTTATTCAGAAAGGATTCCATCACTCTCTGTGCAGCTGGTCTTGAGTCATCAACCATCTTGACCTGTAAAGAGTCATAGAAGTAAGTCTCTGTTTGGAAAACAAGCAATGTACTTTTGATATATTAACATGACATGGAAAACATAGTGCATCGTAATAAATCCCTATTTGAGAAGCAAGTGAAAGAACTTTTGATGTATTAACATGACAAGGAAAATGTAGTACAGAGTGGCTAGTTTCTACATGAGAATGTATATACTACATGCAGTGAAACATGTAAGCATCAAGGAAAATTAACAGTAGTATAGAATAACATTCACTTGGACATTATATATACCGATTATATGCTAAAGATGTTTATAAACTCTCAAGAAAATGACTGCCACATAGAGAAATGGCAGGGGGGAAACAAAACGCTAAAGGAGAAGTTAATGCCAAAGCACGAAATTATTGGGCGATTCAAACATATATGAAGTATTACCTACATCTTTTGTTGGCAATTAACAATTTTATTAATTGTCAATACTTTGTACAACGTATTACCTACATTATTGAACTACATCTGTCACAACTGGTCATAAAGGTGACAACAGGAAATACGAGGTATATTTGAAGTTTAGGAGCAGCACAATTAGATGACAATAACATACCAAGTCAATCCCACAGAGTGGAGACTGGCGAGGGTAGAGTGTTCACAAACCTAATGCCTACCTTGGAGGCAGAATGCTTGTTTCCAATAGAGCCCCGGCTCAAGGAAAAACAATTCAAAGAAGTTTGAAAAAAAGAAATAACGACAGTGAAGGAGCCATGACAAAATACTATAAAAGCTTGAGAAAACATTATGAACAGAAACTACAACAAAATAATATAATAAACAAATTAGAAGAAACAACAAATAGAAACTAAAGCAGTAATACCACGG
The DNA here is from genome assembly GCA_029582445.1 of Solanum paucissectum. Taxonomy (NCBI): domain Eukaryota; kingdom Viridiplantae; phylum Streptophyta; class Magnoliopsida; order Solanales; family Solanaceae; genus Solanum; species Solanum paucissectum. The sequence continues at coordinate 8,747 of JAJONZ010030442.1, forward strand.
CTAAAAGTATGAAGGATAAGCTATACAACACTTTACTACCTATTAACATGCTATCCTAATTCATGTCCTCCATAAACCCCTAGCTAAGGTCATGTTCTTGATAAGCTAAATAGAAACATGTCCTGTCTAATTACCTCTTCTCTATACTTCTTCGGCCTACCTCTATCTCTCCTAAAATTATCCATAGTCAATCTCTCATACCTCCGCACTGGGCATCTGTGTCTGTCCTTTTAACATGCTCAAACCATCACAGTCTCACTTCCCGCATTTGGCCTCAACTGAACTCACTCACCTTGCCCCGAACATATTCATTTCTAATCATATTTCTCCTAGTTTATCCACACATCCACCGCATCATCCTCATTTACATAATTTTCAACTTCTGAACTTGATAGTTCTTTTCAGAGTTCAGGTAATAAAAAAATAGTTCTTCAGAGTGCAATTGTTTTTAATTAACTGGTAGTTTAATTTACCTGGTAACTTCTTTTTTTCGGAGAATGGTAACAATAATTTACTTGGTACCTGTCGAACAAGAAAAAAATTCAATTTCCAAACTTTTCTCCCTCACGTTCAACCCAATCCCATTAACTGCTTTCCCGTGCGGTCAAATTTTGAAATAGGTGTGTTAGAGCATTAATTTGTGCTTGGTTAAGTTCCCAAAAGTGTTAAGCACTTGGTTTTTCCTAAAAGCCAGGTAAAACACCTCAACTCTCTAAAATAAGCACTTTTGTCTCCCATTAACTTGGCCAAACAAGTTACACGTACTACAATCAATGTAATGCAAACTGAAAAGGAGTATGTCTAGTACACTAAAACGACGAATTGAAGATAAAATTGGGGAAATCATTAGCCAAAATTAGAAAAAAAAGAAGAAAGGAGAACTTACCGATAGCTTACCATCAGGTTGAAATTGGTATTGACGAGAAATTGAATTGGATATTTCAACCCAAGAAATTGGTAGCTCAGGCGGCCGTTCATCTGATTCTTTTCTTTGCATCTTTATCTTATCCTACAGTATATACATTCATTCATTCATCCACAAATTTCAATATCAAAAGGTATTGAAGTAACTGACAACAAATGAAACACAAAAAATGAGTGAAAGATTACACGAAAAACGGAACCAGCTGTGTTTTAATAAATAATTGGAAACTAGAAAAATCAAATGCTTTAACAATATTTTTGAGCATTAAGTCAACAACAAGAAAAAGATTAAAGAAGAGAATTACCAGTATTTGCATTGAGAGATTTCCGCCGGGAAAGTTGGGAGATAAGGAGAGAGCTGAAATACAATTTGGAAAACTAACCTTTATTTGAGAAATAAAGGACAAAAAATGGTCCCTTAGGTTCAAAATAATAGATTTAGGGCTTGTTTCATTTAGATACATAGAATTCGTTTGATGAGATTAGTTATCTTATTGAGTGTTTGGTTTATTTGATTCAAAATATTATGTATTGCATAAAGTTTAAGAATATGTTGTTTGTTTACGAAAATATTCTTTCACTTTATTTAGTATTTTGTATTTTCTTAGCAAGCTTTAGTTTTTTATTTTTAACAATAAAATTTTGATTTCATCTTATTTAGCTTAAATATTTCTGTATGTGCATTCTCATGATGGTATCGTATGTATTTAAAAATGAAACTTTCTTCTTATTTAGCTTAAATATAGAACTTCCATCTCAAGTTTGTTAAAGTAAAAAAAGACTTATGAGAAATCAAAATATAAATAAACATAACAATGAGTCAAATAAATTCATAAATAAAAATTATATTTATATAGTGTAATTTTTTAATAGAAAAATATGAAGAATCATCATAAAAATAAGGAGTTGTGAATGTTATTATAAAGGGAAAAGGGTCAAAAATACCCCTCAACTTTGTTTTATTGGTTGATTATGCATTTACCGTTAAAATGAAGTTATTTTTACCCATGCCGTTACTAAATTCATCATTTTTGCCTCTCAATTGGATGGAAGCCCCAAATCATTTAAAATTACCCAATTTTAATTACCCGATCCAACCCACCTAATAATATAACCCATTTTGTTCATCTTCATTTTTGTACGCTTCCCTTTTTCTCCATTTCCTCCTCCACGCCGAAAATCACCAAACCCCCTCTCTTTTCCGACCTCTTTCACCACCATACAATACCCAACCAGTCACCGTAAACCAAACCCAGATTACCAAATCCAACCAGAAAGAGCCACCAAAGAAGAATCCAACACCACCATCCTTCTTTTCCTTTTACCATCTCCGGCAGAGCTCCAAGCCGGAAAAAAAACCAACCAGCAGCTGTCAGTCCCCTTTCTCCTCCCTCACGCCATTGAATCAGCCACAAGGAACAAAACAACCTTGAGCTCGAAGCTCAGGCGAACAATAGCAACCAAAACGCCTCCGAACAGCCGCCCAATTCATTGCAAATTGTCGTCCTAACTTATTAAAAGTTGTTCTAAAGTTTCGTGATCTAAGTAAGTAGTATTATTGTTTGATTACGTAAATAAACGAAGTAGATTTTTATAGGGAATTTATTATCTTCAATTGGAGAATTATTTATCTTATTATTGTTATTTTTATAGGAAAATTTCAGTTTTATAGGAAAATTTCACTGAATGTTGTATCAGAGAAAGATATAGGTTTGGGGTTTTAATTTGGTATGAGTTCATTTGGTTTAATGGGTCGGGTTAGGGTTAAAATGGATAATTGGGTAATTCAATTGAAATCGGGTTAATTTAAGTCAATTTGGGGATTTCCATCCAATTGAGGGGCACAAATAATGAAATTAATAACGACATGGGTAAAAATAACTTTATTTTAACGGCAAGGGCATAGTCAACCAATAAAACAAAATTGAGGGGTATTTTTGACCCTTTTCCCTATTATAAATGCTATAAAAATAATGTAAATATACATGAATGTAAAAAGTGATATGTAAATAGGGTTTAAAGGAATACTTTGTCACTTGCCTATTTTATCCCGAGATAAATTATCCTGAAATTACTATACCACCCAAGGGAAGGAATACCTTATCTCAGTAATAATTATTAATCTCAGGATAAGTTATTCCGGACATGACAACCGAACAACAAAGTAGGTGCCACTACAATTTAATCTCAAGGTTGTATGATATTATCCTTCACACAAAACAACCTCTTAAGTGTATATTTAACATTTTTGGTCGTTTAAATTTGTCTTAAGTTAACAAAATGGGAAAAGGGCATAGAATCCATGGTGAACTTATCTCAAAAAGTTGAATACACATTTAAGTTATTATTGTAATTATTACACATCTATATTACTTAAAGGTGAATATATATATATATATATATATATATATATATATATATATATAAAATATGTGAC
>JAJONZ010030443.1:0-12060 GCA_029582445.1 Solanum paucissectum
CTTACAATTTTGTGTGATACAAACACTGTTTAGAGTCATCACCTTGTCAAATGTCCTTTTCGGAAGGACCTTTCCATAACTTTCAATTTGATTGTTATAGAACTACCCATGAACAAAGTTTCATCAGGTCCAATAAAGGCAATATAGTCCAAATGCTTCTTTTACAAAACATGACAAATGACTATTCACCAATATTCATGTCTATACAAATAGTTTTATTTAATAGACATATCTTTTCATGAAAAATCACAACATTTTAAGTGACACTTTTTTCATAAAAGAACTCAATCATTTTGAACAAGTATACATATAATTTGGTAGTTTCATACTAGTCATACCATATACTAGTTGTTGGTCTAACATAATACAAGTATAATCGAATTTCATATCTTGTGCTCCAAATTTAAATTAGACACTAAGTTTTTCCACATATTTTTTTTTCTTCATGCTATCAAAGTGTCATTGGCAACATGAAACCACTTTTGAAAATATTATTCTACAAAAGAATTATAGTGCTTCAATTCCATTTGACAATTTTTACACAATGTCAAAGTTCATTCCTTAGAGGCACAAAATCACAAACTCTAAGTCACTGGTATTTTTCCTCTATCACAAATAGACATATCACTTAGTATTTAAAATACTAACAATAAAGACAAAAGATTTAGTACAATTTATTTCTATATAACAATGAAGTTTATAGAAAATCAAAAGTACAACATTGACTTATTATGTGAAGTTTTCATATTATTCAAACCAATTGCATAGTCTAATTTATCCAGAGTAGAAAACTACAAAAGTTTTTAGTCTACAAAAATCATACACAATCAAATTTCACATAGAGTACAAAACTACAAAAGTTTTTTTTCAGTCTCCAAACAAAATTGAACATATTCATAGATTATCACATAGATATGCTTTTCTTTTCAAATAGCCTTCCAACTATAACATTTTGACATACTATTTTATCAAACAAAAATGTGCATCCCTCATTCTGCAAACTAAAGAATTTTAAAGGCAACACTTTTTGCCAAGAAAAATTCATTCAAAAAACCATATGGTTTGCAGATCTTTTTCCAAAGACATACATATAAATATCAAAATTGTTAACTTTTAGAAACTATTTTCCTCCTTAGATAAATAATAAGAAGGTTACCTGGTGTAATCTTTAACCGAAATACCACCAATTCTTCTAGTACATTCTCACTTCGGCCTTACTAAACAAAGCACCGAATTCTGGAGAAGTAATGCATTAATCTTCTACTTTCATGATTATTTCTCTCAATTAGTAGAATACAAGAAATACCAACAGTATAATAATTTCCTTAAGATTGTTGTTCATCTTGTATTCCTAAGATACTTAGAACAAAAACTTTGAAGAACTTGATAAGAAACAACAAAGTTTAAAGAGCATTTTCAAAACTAGAAAATTAAAACTAGTAGAGAAAATAGTATTAGAAACAGATTAGAAACAATATACAAAATATTTTTCTTAAAGAAGAAAATCGAGCCCACTGAATGCACAGTGTCCCCTTAAGGAAATTATTCCCCTCAAGTATCCAAGGTTAATGGAATATATCCTCCCAGGATAGAACGATCTTACTCACCGGTGTATCGGTACCTAAAACCACGGTGTCAGCGAACCACTCAACAGCAGTAAAGTACACTTAAAATACTAGATTTAGTAGTAGTAGAAGAAGTCCAGAAAAATTAGTTCAACTAAAATGAGAGGAAATCTCTCAATTTATAGAAAACAAAGGGTAGTGTGAAAAGGTTCTTATTGTGCCTTACCAGAAAGGTCACAAACTTTTGGAAAAGTCACAATCTTTCGAAAAGGTCACAACCTTTCATAAAAATCACAATTTTTCATAAAAGTCACAACTTTTCATAAAAGTCGCAATTTTTCATAAAAGTCGCAACTTTTCATAAAAGCCACAACTCTTCATAAAAATCGCTACTCTTCATAAAAGTCACAACTCTTTATAAAAGTCGCAACTCTTCATTTTTCATTCACACCTTTTAAAACCCAACATGAACTTAATGAATTCTTACCTCGTGAGCTAACTAACTTTTGGGTTGAGTTAGTCTATAAATTTTACTATTCAAACAAAAGAAAACTAATTAAGCATAAAAATTTATAATGTGAACAAGTAATTAACGAGAATTTAAAAGTACATCCAGGGATATGATGGGACAGTTGAGATTCCGTCCTACTTAATCAAAAAAATCAGGTTCGAACTTTAAGATAGAAAATGTCTTTCTGCTTGACGTCTGATATTGAATTGAAAATGTCTTCTTCTTGACAAACAATAGATTTCGAATATTGCCTGCCTCTAAGAAATCCTTAACTCTACTGGCTCAAAATTGTCATCGACCCATCAACATCTTCAATTATATTGCCCATCCCCAAAATATCATTTGAAAAGTCTTTGGATTTTTCTGCTTGGATTTCCAACCACAAACGTTTATGTTTAACTTTCTCCACAATTGAAAAATATCTCCAATATGTTATTTTATTTTTTCGGGACAATGTACAAGTACCCCCTAGATTATTACCGAAATTTCAGAAGCACACCTTAACTTTAACTAAGGTCCTATTACCCCTGAACACATTTTTTTGTAATTTTGTACACCTTTTTGGCTTACGTGGCATCCAAATATCTCCCACGCGCTTGAACTACGTGGAGTCATGGAGTGTGCCACATAAGCCAAAAGGTGTACAAAATTATATAAAAAATGAGTTCAGAGGTAATAGGACCTTAGTTTAGTTAAGGTGTGTTTCGAGAATTTTGATCATAATCTAGGGGTACTTATGCCTTATCCCTATTTTTTCAAAGGCTTAAAGAAATATCTCCAATATGTTATTTTATTTTTTCAAAGGGCTTAAAGAAATATCTCATGCTTCATTCTGGTGTCTATTTTCTTAAGCGAATTATCTATATGTAGTACATTGGAAGGAAAGCTTATTGAACGCTTTCTTTTTATTGAACAATGAGCCCTTAGCGATAAAAATGCTTAAAGTTGCTTGTAACGCATACATAGTTAATCGAATAACACAAACTTGTTCATTCAGCATACATAATGTCAGGATCATAAATCCTAATCTTCTGCCCCCCACAAATCAACTGTGGTAGTTAACACTATTGGACTTCTTACTGAACGGTTTCCATTCTTTTCAACCCAAGTGATAGACCCAGTTTGACCTGAGTTGAAGTCGCCTCTATAGCGAATTGTCAAAGTATAGCTTTGCTTCTCATTTTTGTTCTTGAACACCAATGTTTGTGGTGACACTGAAATTGTAGAGTTATTGGGAGACTCTATTTTTACTCTATAAGTTGCTCCACCTTTACCAACATTTGTAAGGGTCCTCCTGAATTTCTGTTCCAACCAGGGGTAGTTACCCTCCTGGCTGTATGAATAAAAGGCAATGAATGATGGATAATTGAGATCAGCTGATGGATTTGAGCAGTTGTCGTAATTGGCTGATGATCTAGCAAATGTTTTGAACTGCTCTTCTGTGAAATTCAAAGAGCATATAAGATTTATGTAATCTTGTGGAGTAGCATCATATACTAGGCCGGGATCAAGTGCCCTGTTTGGATCAACGTGCCCTGATCCGATGCCTAGAGGTGAGGCTTCCATGTTATCGTCCTCTGTAATAGGCTTTTGTGCACTATTCAAATGGTTTGCAGTAGTCATCATGGCAGAGCGAATAGCTGAAGGACTCCAATCAGGATGTGCACCTTTTAGCATTGCTGCAATTCCAGCTGCATGAGGTGCAGTCATGGATGTGCCTGATTTAAGCTCGTAATCAGTGGTTAATTGTAGGCTCTCAATAGAAACCGAAGGGATATTAGGTGGAACTGCTGCAAGAATAAGTGCCCCTGGAGCCATAATATCTGGCTTTGCGATTCCTGCGTAGCTTCTGGAGGGTCCTCGTGATGAGTATCCAAGAAGAAATGGGCTTGGCCTTTCTCCATCCAAATATGTTTCTTGGAATGTTATGGTGGCAGTGGGAGCAACACTGTTTTTAACGTAATTGATGACTTGCGTCCCTTCCTTTTTGTCAATCACAATTCCCGGGTGGGTAAAAGAAGCATCCCTGAACACTGCTGGATCCTCAGAAATAAAGATACCGGCTTTAAATCTTGCTCGAGTGACATGAAAAATTTGACTATCAAAACCAAAACCATCTTCAAGTTTATTATAGTCACAAATGATGATGGTGTTTTGGGGATCAGGAACTTGTGATAACAACTCATCTGATCTGCAATTAGATAGAGTCTTGTTGTAAATCACCGGAAAATCCCTGACAAAGGCTCTTGCAGGAAACAAGCTCCACCCCCTAATTTTTAATCCATTGCCCAAAGTCAATGTTCCTGCAAACGTCCGGTCGGTAAAACCTGCTGCCACGCACAAGATCCATGGAGATCCATTGCCTAAAGTTCCCCAACTATGACCTCGATTTCCAGCTGAAGCTGAAACCAGCACTCCCTTCATCATAGCTCCGAAAGAAGCAATAGATATAGCATCTTCATACAAAGGAATGAAACGGTACCCATAAGAAATGGATATCATGTCAACACCATCTGCAACAGCTTGGTCCATAGCAGCAATTAAATCTGAAGTAAAGGTTCCTTCATTAAAGCTAAACTTGTATACAGCTAGCCTGGCTCGTGGAGCAACCCCTCTAGCTGTTCCTGGTGCATATCCAAAATGGGAAACACCTTTCGCAAAGTTCCCAGCAGCAATGGAAGCGCAATGTGTGCCGTGACCATTAGTATCCCTAGGAGAATTCATGGAAATGTTCAGAGTGGGATCATCAGCCAAAAGTCCCTTGTTGAAGTAATTAGCCCCAATGAGTTTTCTGTTGCACATGGAAGTGTTAAACTGGGTGCCTGGATTGCAAATTCCTTTCCATCTTTTGGGGATTTCAGGAATACCATCATCTCGAAAACTTGCGGATTCTGGCCAGATGCCACCATCAAGAACACCAATGATCACATCTTTGCCTAAACCAGAAGCTGGCCATAGCCCGTATGAAGGATTGAGCTTGAGGTAATCAGATGTGTAAGTAGTGTCAGGTTCCACAGTTCTATCTTTATAAGCTGAAATGAAACCTGGTGACTTCTTCAAAGCTTCCAGTTCATCTTTGGACAAAACAGCACTGAAGCCATGAAACACATGGTCATAAGAGTAAACAAGTTTTGGAGCAGAGTGGAATCTGTCTACTGATGAAGGAACAGAAGCTTTGATAGAATCAATAGTGGAAGAATGCCAATGATGGTGATCAGTAAAGACATTAGGCATTAAAGATTTGTCCAAATGGACAATATAAGTGGATCTTTGTGCGATGGCTAAAAAGAGATGAGCAGAAAGTGCCCATGAAAACAAGACTAGATATGGAGAATATGGAAACCAAATGTTTCTTGATCCCATTTTCACTCACTACACATTACTCAAATATTCAATTGACTTTATAGGATAACACATATAAAAAGATTAGGTCCTTGTAACAATTAATACTGTTAGGTGGAGAAGATTGGAGTGAGCTTGAGTGACACTAATGTAGAAAAGACAGCAGATTTGTGTAAAAGTGAACTGTTGAAATTTGTTTTAAGTTACTGCAGTAACTTTTAGCAAAATAAGTTATTTAGTTTGAAATAAATTTGAATTTTGAATTTTAGTTAGTTTGTTTATGTTGTTGAGATATTTTTGGTTGTTTAAATTTCAAATTATGCAGATTATGTATTTCTTGTTGGCTATATAAAGCCCCTCAATGCTTAAGAAAATCATTGAAATCAACTGAAAGTCATTTCAATCCATTCAGAGACATTTTCAATCATTTTTGTGCTGCCCATTTTTAAAAAACACCAACATGAACTTTACTAACCAAGTTTTATGAATGACTCAAAATTACCGGAGCAATTGTGCTGTGGAGGTGAGAATCAACCCCGGGAGATGAGGCCATGGTGACATTTTTCATGTCCCCGAGTTTGATGAATGACTCAAAATCAATCATGTAGAAGGAGGCAGTGGGTCGGGGAGGGGAGCTTAAAGTTATGTTTGGATGACTAGATATCTAGATGGGAAAAAGGACAAATATACCCCGAACTATCATTAATGGTATATAAATACCCTCCGTCATACTTTTCGTTCATCAGTGCCTCTGCCGTCCAAAAAGCAATGCACATTTACCCCTTCCACTAACGGAAGAGTTATTTGATACACGTGGTGCAATCCTACTGCTCAACCCGATTTGATCAATTATTTAACCCAAAATTTAAATACCCACCCATTATCCATTTAACCCGCTCATTACCCATTTAACCCACCCAAATAAAAACGACGGCGTTCTTTTTATCAGAAATTGAAGAAACAGAACGCACATGTCTTCACAGGTGGCGAAAGCACCTTGTTGAATTGCACAGTGATTCATCTTCTCTCTAGTTTGGTAGTAAGATCTAATTGAAGAAAAACGTGTGTTTCAGGAAAAAAATAAGAAATTTTAGGTAACTCATATAAAATTTCAGCAGATCTGGAGTGATTACTCCACTAATTATAAATTTTATACGAACTATGTGAAGAAAAAATTTACAGATCTGGACAAATGATAAAAGGAATCGAGAGGCGGAGATACGTGTGCGAGTGCTTTTTGACCTTTTCATTGAGACAAACGAAGAAGCAGCCAGCAAAATCAGAAATCAGAGCGAAAAACATTTATTTTGAGAAGATCAATTCGCAGAGACCCCTAAAATTCATAGCACATATACAACTTCTGAGAATAAATTAGAGATGTATTCGACTGAAAACCTAGAGATCTTCTTAATTTCTTCATAGATCTACGCTTCCTCTTGATTTTCAACAAATTAGGTAAAGCGCAACAGACGAAAATTATAATTAACAAATCAAACTTTCACACAATAAAATTACTGCAAAGAAAATTAATTAATCGATTATCTGCTAAAGTTAATTGGATTTACTTCGAAAAACAGCTCACCTATTCAATCTTCCATATGATTTACAAGTAATTTTCAAGCTATAAGTTACCGCAAAACACAAGCTCAGGCAAAAAAAATCTAGATAGTTTATTTGTGTGGGTCATGGGTAAATTAAGTGGGTTAAATGAGTAATGGGCGGGTATTTAAATTTTGGGTTAAATAATTGATCAAATCGGATTGAGCCGTAGGATTGCGCCACGTGTACCAAATAACTCTTCCGTTAGTGGGAGGGGCAATTGTGCAATGATTTTTGGACGGCAGGGATACTGATGGACAATCTCTTGACAGATGGCGCTTTACCTCCCAAATCTGGACTAATTTTTCCCATTTGGATAGTGATGGAATGTCTAAGCAATCTAGCTAGAATTTGAAAGTGAAATTTTAGAAAGAAAATCAGATAATAATATCATTCTTTTTGAAAAGTCTTTGAAATTTTGGGAAGTTACCTTCATTTGTTAGTACTGTAATGTCCATCCCAACATACATGTTGAAAAGTCTTAGAATTTGCTCGAGTAAATGAGACTTTAAAGACTTCACCAGTCCAGCTGCAGAGTAAATTTTCTGAAACTTTGATATTCGGATCGCTGTGTAATTATAGGGTCCCAATTCCTCAGTTACTTCAAAGAAAACTCCATTCACAATTTCATATTCCGTTTTGAGAGAGCTGAATCCATTTATTCTCCAGTTGATAATATTCAACTATTGATGTGGATGAAAGAGTTGGATCATGGGTGAAGCACGAGTTTAGATTGGGAGTCGTAAAGAGGACGTCCTTCAAGCCCTTTATTTATAACAATTTTTTCATCTCTTCTTTCAAACCTATTCAACCGGTTGGAGGGTAAGTCAATCCCGTAGTTCGACAACAAAGAACAGACCAGACCATCTCTGAGGGAAAAAAAAACCACTAGACATGATATTTCAACTAGTTCCTTAAGCTCTGAGTTCCTTAAGACGTACCCATTGAACTCCACACTACACATACCCCTGAGTTCCTTAAGCTCAATCCTTCATCTGGTCTTTGGCCAGCTTCTAATTTTGGCCAAGATGTCATTATTGGTCTCGTTGACACGGGGATATGGCCTGAATCGCCTAGCTTTAGGGATGATGGTATGCCTGAAATCCCGAAAAGATGGAAGGGAATTTGTCGAGCAGGCACTGATTTCAACTCTTCATTGTGCAATAGAAAAATTATTGGGGTTAATTACTTTTACAAGGGAGCTGTAGCTGAGAATACTCATGTGAATCTTACCACATTTTCTGCCCGGGATTCTTGGGGTCATGGTACACATATAGCCTCAATTGCTGCAGGAAATTACGTCCAAGGAGTTTCCTACTTCGGATATGGAAAGGGAACTGCAAAAGGTGTTGCTCCCCGTGCTAGGTTGGCTATTTACAAAGTATCATGGCGTGAACTTGGATCGATAACCAGTTCAGATATGATTGCTGGTATGGATCAGGCAGTTGCTGATGGAGTTGACATCATATCCATGTCTAGTGGATCAGCTCATGTTCCGCTATATAGAGACGATATAGCAATTGGGGCTTTTGGTGCTATGATGAAGGGGATTCTCGTTACTGGTTCAGCAGGTAATCGCGGTCCAGATTTTGGAACTCTAGTGAATGGAGCCCCGTGGATCATGACTGTTGGATCAGCTTCCACAGACCGAACCTTTGCAGGGACTCTGACTCTAGGCAATGGGCAAAAGATTAGAAGTTGGAGTTTGTTTCCCTTGAGAGCAATTATCAAGGATACAACCCTGACGTATAACAAGACCATCTCTTCTTGCAATTCAACTGAATTGTTATCTGATACCTTCGCACCCTTCATTCAAGTCATTGTTTGTGATGGTCCGGAGGATTTCTCCTCTGATCTTGCAATTGGATTTGCCTTTCAAATGAACAGCGTAACGGATACTGGATTTGTGGCAGCTATCTACATTTCTTCTGATCCAAGAACACTCACTTCCAAATCATTTCACAGCCCTGGGGTTGTGATTGGCAGAAAGGAAGGTAAGCAAGTGAAAGAATACATCAGGAAAACCGAGCACCCTACTGTGACCATACATTTTCAAGAGACGTATGAAGATGTCATCACACCTACACCCAAACTCGCCTATTCATCTGGTAGAGGACCTGCTCGAAGCTATGTTGGAGTATCAAAACCGGATATAATAGCACCAGGGGTGTCAGTTGTAGGCGCCTGGCCACCGGAGGTAGATGCCATCCGTGTTGGTACTAGCATGTTTTTGGGAAGTGACTACAACATCAAATCAGGCTCATCCATGGCTAGTCCTCATGTATCTGGAATTATTGCAATGCTAAAATCCGTACATCCTGATTGGAGTCCATCAGCTATTAAATCAGCAATAATGACCACTGCCAACCCTATGGATAACACTCAAAAGCAAATCACCGAGGCTACTACCAACGAACCAACCACACCATACGGCACTGGATCAGGGCTCATTGATCCCAACAGAGCACTTGATCCCGGACTAATATACGATGCTACTCCACAAGACTATGTCAATCTTCTATGCTCGATGAATTTCACAGAAGACGAATTCAAAACCATCGCTAGATCAGCAACCAATCACCACAACTGCTCAAATCCATCAGATGATCTCAATTACCCATCATTCACTGCTCTATACGAGTTTGACCGTGATGGTAACAACTATCCGTTGTTGGTGAAGAAATTTACAAGGACGGTTACGAATGTTGGTTCAGGTGCAGCTAAATATAGAGCATTAGTGGAAGTTCCAAGGAATGCAAGCATATCAGTATCCCCACAAGTTGAAAAAATATGAGAAGAAGAGCTACACTGTGACTATTCGCTATAGGGGTGAAGGTCATGAGAGCTATGTTTTCAATTATGGCTCAATCACTTGGGTTGAACAGAATGGAAAACACACTGTAAGAAGCCCTGTTAGTGTCTCTCCCATTATACTTCCCTGGGGAGAGTTTTGAAAATCTTCTACCAATTCAAAGCCAATAAAAACTATTACGTGTATTCAGTATTAATTGAGTTTCCAATGAATGATTTGATTTCTAGTTTAAATATCTTCACCAAATGTTGCTACACTCGTGTCGGATCGCTTAAAAATGCAAAGCTAATTTTGAAGGGTACGACATACACCTAATGAAATTTTTGAAGAGTCCGAGCAACAGAGATATCACCTACCGCTCATCATCACAAGTATCATGGAGTAAAACCACTTGGAGGAACAGAAAGTTTTGCTTTTATGTATAGTCACTGTCTTGTGGAAATAAAAAGATGGAAGTGGATCACACCTTTATTATGTTTGTTTTGGATCACAAATATGGATATGGGATTCAATTTCATGGCCATAATTTATACTCCTGCTTATCTTCTACAGTCAATATTTCGTCGTATATGTTTTAACTTCACATATACTACTTCAAATGAGAAAATAAAAAAGAAAAGAAAAGTAGATTGGGCCACTATGTGGTTCAATAAGCTAAGTATAAACATTGAAGTTAAAGGAAGTTTAAGAAAAAAATAACATTGGCTACTTGAAAAATGTTACTTACTTAATGTTTTAGAAAAGTTGGATAAAAATGAACTCTTTAACTAAATTTTATATAACATGATAAAAAGTTGCACTTTTGTGAGTAAAATATAAAGAAAATGGTACTGTATAATATATGGTATTGAATTGATAAAGATAGCCACAAGTGAAAATTACACTCTATGGACCACTCCATTAATCTGGTAACGTATGACAAACATGTTTAAGGATTGTTATTAAATTTTGGATACGTCACACTACTAATCAGAACTAATTAATCTTGAAATAATAATAATTAGATAAACATCCCTATCATCTATTAAATTTCATTACATTTTAAAATAATTACATAATCACTCAGCGTTTAATAACTTCTTATCAAACTTCTTTTTATTTCTCTAGTTCGCATCTCACCTACCTATTTCTCTCTCTCTCTCCTCGTCCTGATCATGGTGATGACACTTACAAGTCATTGATAAATGTATTAGTGCATATTTGATACCAAATACATGTATCTTTGATATCAAATGTATGTATATATACATGGATACACTGTTTAAATTTGTTCTAGATACATCATATCCAATACGAAATACACCAAATATTTGACATTGAATACATTAGATGAAATTGATTTTGAATACGCTAGTGAAATTGATATTGGATACATGCTTTCATATTCTACTAAATGCACTCGTGGAAATTGATACAAGATACACATGCATATACATGAAATTTTCTTTTTAAAAAAAATGTTGTTGCACAATTATTGCATTATATTAAATATGATCTTTATATTTAAAATCATTTTTAATGAAAAATCATATATTTATATAAAAGAGAACCTTAGGCCCGCCTATGTGGCGCCACCATAAACCAAGATTCCCTTTTAATTTATTTATTTCCAAAACTAGCCTTCCCTTTTCATGAAAAGTTGTGACTTTTATGAAACGTTGTGACTTTTATGAAACGTTGTGACTTTTATGAAAAGTTGTGACTTTTTTGAAAAGTTGTGACTTTTATGAAAAGTTGCGACTTTTATGAAAAATAGCGACTTTTATGAAGGATTATGACCTTTTCGAAGGGTTGTAACTTTTCCATAGAGTTGTGACATTTCCGATAAGGCACAATAAATATTTGTTCACACTACCCTATGTTGTCTATAAATAGAGGAATTTTCTGTCACTATAATTTGTAGTTTTTTTCCCGCTATAGGGTAGTCAAATTCAAATACATTAATTAAGTTTTTATGAAGTTTGTTACATTCCTAAAAGTTTTCTTCCTCCTATTTTATGGAGCTTAATCTTTACTATAAGTCATAGTAATTCATGTAACTATGACAATTTCTTTTTCCTATTTTGGTGACCTTTTTTTAGCTCTGTTAAAGTTTCAGCAAGGATGATTGAAAATTGATTTTCTCTTTTGTCCCTTTCTACAGGTTTCTTCATATAAAAAAAGAAAATTGATTTCAATTGCAATGCGACATTACTATTCTTGGACCTCTCAGTGCACAACTCATAACGCTG
>JAJONZ010030444.1:0-20256 GCA_029582445.1 Solanum paucissectum
GTATCTGCGATATATTATATCTGTTGTATAATTAGGTATGTATTTGAGTTGCACATGGTATATCTGATATTCATCTAGACTAATGTGTATCTATTGATTCTTTCATGCATGCGTTATTTATCTTGCAAATGTATATGAACTCATGTAACTACTCGCAACTTATTTTCAATGGTATCTGCGATATATTATATCTGTTGTATAATTAGGTATGTATTTGAGTTGCACATGGTATATCTGATATTCATCTAGACTAATGTGTATCTATTGATTCTTTCATGCATGCGTTATTTATCTTGCAAATGTATATGAACTCATGTAACTACTCGCAACTTATTTTCAATGGTATCTGCGATATATTATATCTGTTGTATAATTAGGTATGTATTTGAGTTGCACATGGTATATCTGATATTCATCTAGACTAATGTGTATCTATTGATTCTTTCATGCATGCGTTATTTATCTTGCAAATGTATATGAACTCATGTAACTACTCGCAACTTATTTTCAATGGTATCTGCGATATATTATATCTGTTGTATAATTAGGTATGTATTTGAGTTGCACATGGTATATCTGATATTCATCTAGACTAATGTGTATCTATTGATTCTTTCATGCATGCGTTATTTATCTTGCAAATGTATATGAACTCATGTAACTACTCGCAACTTATTTTCAATAATATCAATTTTTTTTTTTCATTTTCTAGCATATGAATGTCATTGTGTATCCCAGAAAGCTCAAAATTCAAATTAATAGAAATGACAATTGGAAAAGAAACTCAAGATGGAATACGTAAAAAGATTTTGATTCTCGAAAAAAAATGAAAAGAACTTTGAATTTCTTTTGGACCAATGATACATTAGATACTCTATAGTAGTTATACACGTAATTAGAGATATCTTCTAGACATGTATCAGAGATATATGTATCTGGACGCACTAGATACATATAGTAAAGTTCAAAATATGATAATAATTAGTGGAAAAAGACAAATATACCCCCGAACTATCGTAAATGGTATGCAGATATCCTCTGTCATACTTTTGGTACATTGGTGCTCCTACCGTCCAAAAATTAGAGCATATATGCTCTTCACTCTATCGGAAGTAGGGACACGTGACACAATCTTATCCGTCGATCCGATATTTTAAAAAATATCAGGTCGATAGATAAGATTATGACACGTGTATGTCAGTTAGTATAAAGAGTATATATGGTCTAATTTTTGAAGAGCAGGAGCACCAATGTCCACGGAAATATTTACATATCATTTACGATAGTTCGGAGGTATATTTATTTTTTTTCCCTAATAATTATAATATAGAAAATTCACGGAAAGACATGTAATTTTTTTTATTTTTTTTGAAACGAATAGCCTAGTTGAGAAGTGCAAATATCCATAAGAAGAAAATAGAGATACCTAGCAAAAACCTCCAATATCGTATATTTTAACAAAAACCAGTAACATAAAAATTTCAAGACGAAAAAATCAAAATCCATTCGATTTGGGAATTGCTTCAGAAATGGCTCCGAAGCCCAAAGAGAAAGCAAAGGCATCTGCAGTAGCAACCCCTGCTATATCAATTGAAGATCTCTTCACTTCGCTTAATCGCCACATTCAACGATCCGAGTATGAGCAAGCCGTCAAAGTTTCTGATCAAAGTAAGTTCCTTTTCGAGTTATAGTTTCATCAATCTGTAATAATCCAATGTATCCATCCTAAAAAAAATAGCATTTGATGATTTTTTAATTGAAGTTCTTGCGGCTGCGCCTGGTGATGAGGACGCGATACGGTGTAAAGTGGTGGCGTTAGTGAAAGCAGTTTCTATAGAAGAAGCATTGGTTGCTATTAAAGACTGTAGCAAAAAGGGTTCTGTTGATCTTAGCTTCTTTAAGGTAATAATGCATGTTTGCACTATATATATATTGGGATTTTGGTTTTGCTTTGACATTGAGATTGGAAAATGGTGCAGAAGGAGAGTTTGGTATAACTATGTCATAATTTTTCCACATAAGAAATTACTTTCTGGTGTTGATACTGACTTCTCTATTATGGGCAGAAGTAGTTGTACATTACAACATTCTCTAACTCTCTCCATGTCACTTGTCCCAACCAATACTTTTACAATATTACTTTCAATTTATGTGATTTTTTTTATTGCACACGGAGTTTAAAAAGAAATGCCTTTGAAACTTGTGGTCTAAAACAAACCATATATATTTGTGGCGGTAAATGGTGTCATTAATGGTAAAATTCGAAGTGCAAAGTTATTATCCTAAATATAGAAAAATGTTCTTTTTGGGACATACTAAAAGACAAAGAGTATCATATAATTTGAGATGGAGGGAGTATACATCTTTAGTACTCAAAATCACCAAAGCACTGTTCTATTTTCTCGGGGAAGTAAATAAATTGTATCAAAGAGGTATCAAGAGGATGCAGAGCTACAAAGCATCTAACTGTTAGCTGGACATAACTATATGAAGCTAAAAATAAGCAAAAATCTGTATAAACAGTCAAAATATACCCCTAACACCACTGCTAAGTCAGGGTCAAGGAGCTAATAAAATCCAAAAATCTGTCGACACTGTTTACAAGGGAGTGAAAATGCCAACTAAACATACTAACTAGACATCTAGCCTTTAGAGTACTTGTAGGAGTTGAAACTCGAGCAAAGTGTCTGCTATTCCCTTCCAAATACACCAAAAATTTGCTGCTGGGATCATTCTCCAGATCCTTTGGATGATTTCATCAACTCTCCAGAGTATCCAACTTCCATAGGTAACTTTGATGGAGTGGGGCATGACCTATTGGAGGCCAAACATAGAGAAAAATAGATGCCACATGTCATCTGTTCCTGAGCAATGCAGAAAGAGGTGGCTGACAGATTCATTATTCTGCTTGCAAAAGAAGCATCTGTTGACAATGATGATACCTCTCTTTCTAAGATTGTCTTGTGTCGGGCATTTCCTATGGAGTGCTGTCCAGGTGAAGTACCTAACTTTAAAGGGCTGTCTAGTCATCCAATCATAATTTATTGGGTAAGTATTGGTTTTGAGCATATTGGCATGTAGACCAGAACATACACTCAAACACCATTAGAGTGATGTTGAGATTGTGGACTGTCTGCTCCACAAAAAATCAAAGTATCATCTACATAGAGCAAATAAGAAACAATGATAGTGGTGGAGGGATTCCTGCCAACCTGGAACCCTTGATACCATTGGAGTTCTTTAACCTTTGCCAGCATTTGAGTGAGTCCCCCTTCCATTGCCAGAATAAACAAAAAAGGGGGAGAGAGGGTCTCCCTGTCTGCGACCCTTTTGAGGAGAAAAAAATCTCCACAGGGCTTCTATTAACCAGAACAGAGAATTTTACAGT
The DNA here is from genome assembly GCA_029582445.1 of Solanum paucissectum. Taxonomy (NCBI): domain Eukaryota; kingdom Viridiplantae; phylum Streptophyta; class Magnoliopsida; order Solanales; family Solanaceae; genus Solanum; species Solanum paucissectum. The sequence goes on from JAJONZ010030444.1 coordinate 3,389, forward strand.
TGAAATACAAAAATATATCCACCTTATCTATCTATTTCCAAACACCATCTTCTTCAATGTATCAATTAAATAAGCCCAATTTAATTAGTCACAAAGGTCTTTTCTATGTCCAGCTTGCATAGAAGGCCAGTATCCCCAGTTTTGAGCTTCCAATCAAGAACCTCATTGGCAATCATGGAGGCATCAATGACTTGCCAATTTTCACGAAAGCACTTTGCTGTCCAAAAATCAATTTAGCCTAATCATCCCAGCCCCCAAGTCATTTTCATTTTCCTCTGTCTCCTTTGTATTTGGTCTCAAACTCAAAGTGTGGTAATCTAGTGTAGTGGCAAGCAGCTGTTATTTGTTGCTATAAGATTTTGTTTGTAATCTCACTTGATTAATATTACTTTGTCTTACATGATTTAGCAGAGTGAGGATAACCATTAGTTATTTGCTTCTGGAAAATATGAGTTATATATTATGTCGGTAAATGTATTTGCATACTTTGTTCTTGTTTAACCATATAAGATCAAACCTCTCCAAGGTTTGCAAGGCCATAACGAGTAGCTGGTGGGTTGTTTGGTTATCCTTTGTTTGCTAACTAATTTGTTTTTCTATTTTCCCACTTTGTCTTTTGATTTTATTTTTGTGTATGATTAATAACCGAACCAAAATCGATAACAACCAAACCGATAAAGGTATATATTTGTTTTGGTTTGGTTTTAATAATTTTATAAACCGATTAAATTAGTTTGGTTTTAGTTTTGACCCATAACTGACCCTAACCGTCCCGTGAACACCACTAGGCACAGGCCTGAAGGGCAGCTAAGTGCAGTGAGGGTCTCCATGATTCTGTCTCTTTGTACAGTTTCTGGAGTAATCCAGAATACCTTCCTTGATCAACCCCTTGACATCAGTTATGTTCTCCCCTATTTTCAAATGATCAACGGTATTGCCTCTTTTGTGTGAGTTAGCCATTCTCTAAAAGAATTTTGTGTTCTTATCACCCTCCTTCAACCATAGGCATCTGGATTTTTATCTCCAGCATACTTCTTCTGCAATTGCTATCTGCTTCAATTCTAATTTCAGGCTTAGTGACTTCAGCTTCTGATCAGGGTGTGAGTTCTATGTTCAGCAATCTGCTCAAGTCTCTCCGGCTCTACCAAATCCTTGCTCCTTTGAGTTTCAATTTTGCCAAAACCCTCTCAATTCCATCTAGTAATGTCCTTCATGTTCCTTAGCTTTTGTGTGAACATAAAATCTGGGGTGCCTATAACTTTATAAGAGTTTCACCAATCTTTCACCATATCTATGAAACCATTAGATTGTAACCACATGTTCTCAAATTTAAAATATGAGGGTGATGCTACCCAATCCCCACTTTCCAGAATAATTGGCTTATGATCTGACAACACCATGGCATGGTATGTTACTTAATGGCTTTGAACATTTCACTCCATTAAGTGGAGATTAAAAATCTGTCAATTCTTGAGGCTTGGGAAAGCTCCTCCACTCTTGACCAGGTGTACTGTGCTCCTTGTAGTAGAGGGTCAATCAACTTCAATTCTAGGATGATGTTTGAGAAACCCCTCATGGCATGTTGCTATCAATTTTTGAGAGAAGAGAAGTGGAGAAAGAGAAGAAGGTACAATGTATGTTGTTAAGCTAGTTTGGATACTCTTACCAAAGGTCGATTTCCCAGGATTTTAGAGGCAGCTATTTTTTCATCTGATAGTCACATATTGTATACCTGAATGATATGATTGCAACTGAAACATCCTTGCGGCTTCCTCCGAAGGGCAATTCCAACTAAGATGTAGGAAGTATAATATGAAATATACGAGCAGTCATCAGTTCCTGATCTTTACTACAGGGGATAGTTAACCATTTTGTAAGCTTCTTTCAGTGTGAAGTTAGCTTGGATCGTTCCAGCACCCATCTTTATGCAAATTATTTACATATATTTGTCTTATGTTTACTATGTATCTCCTCTACTTGATGAAAGAAAAATAAGTTCCTTTCTCTTCAATTCTGGATTTTTTTTTTGATAACCAAGACATCCGTCTGTGATCTTCAATTCTGGATTTTGTTTCTCTCATTAACATTTTTCCTTTTCATTGTCATGCTTTCTTTGAAAAGGCATATTGCTTATATCGGCAAAATAAATTGGAGGAGGCTTTAGAGTCCTTGAAGGGGCAAGAAGGAAGTACTGAGTCAATGCTGTTGGAATCTCAGATTTTGTATCGATTAGGAAAGATGGGTGCATCTGTCGATATTTATCAAAAGCTCCCAAAGTCTACGATAGATTCCTTGGAGATAAATCTTGTTGCTGGTCTGGTTTCTGCTGGAAGGTCTTCTGAAGTGCAGGGAACCTTGGATTCACTAAGAGTTAAAGCAACTAGCAGTTTTGAATTGGCTTACAACACTGCCTGCTCTTTAATTGAAAGGGAGAAGTACAAAGATGCAGAACAACTGTTATTGTCAGCTCGAAGGCAAGTTTGCCTCTAATAAGCTCTTCATAACACCATGAAAGAATTAGATTCAGTTAGTCCTGACTTGTTTTATTTGTATGACTTTTATCCATTTTCTTAACAGTTGATGATGCACAATCTATGACTAGTAAAAAAGCATCAGATATTTACTTGCTTGGAAGTTATTTTGGAGGGTTTAAGTTGGCATCAAGTTGTACTTGCTTTAGCTGTTGATATATTCTTGTCTCTATGAACTTGGGAGAATCTTAAGCATCTTTTATTTTCTTATTTGGGTTTAACTTTTTGTTGGCTTGTTAACCATTTACTAATGATAGACTGACAATTTTGAACTAGTCTAATTGAAAAGATGTGCCATTGCAGTCAAAAGTGCTTGTATGTTGGGGGGTTAAAATGTCTGCAAAGCTTCTATATCTACTTATTTGTCTTATGTAAATGGAGTTTACAGTTCTTTATACAAGAAAGAAAGTTTCTTTAGCTGTTCCCATTTTCAGGATCATGCAAATGATGCTTCTGTATCTTTGTTTGGTTATAATTGTTACTTGCCTTTTCTATCAAATCTTAATGTCTTCTCTTTTGGTTCGTTTTTTTTTTTGGGGTGAGGGTGGGGTGGGGAATAGAGGGGGCATATTATATGAGGCGTAGTTGTTTATATTGTAGGATGATTTCCTCTTTAGATCTTGTAGACAGTTGAATGCAGTTTATTATTTGCTGCCAGAGATGTAGGGCAAACTGGAATATCTATTTATGTGATGTCACAAGGGACAAACTGCATTCTGGTCTATTCATTTGGAACAATCGTAAAATGAAATTTTCTCTTCCTTCGTCTTTTTAAAGTAAGTGTAGTTTTAGAAGTCTCAAATCAAATGGGGTAAAATCTTCCACTTTGGAATTCTTTGTGAAACTTCCAGTTTTTGCATGAATGAAATGAGAATATAAAAGAAAGGCGAATATCTTATTGTGGACATTGGAATTACAGAATTGGTCAGGAAGCACTTATGGAAGAGAATTTAGCTGATGATGATGTTGAAATTGAATTGGCACCTATAGCTGTTCAAATTGCATATGTACAACAGGTAAATTATCTTTTGACATGAGTTTGACTAGCCTTCTTTTGCTTTGATAAGTTGCAATTATGCAAGTTTTTTTTTTCTCTCCAGATTCTAGGGAACACCCAGGAGGCTGTTGCATCTTATACTGATCTTGTCAAAAGAAATTTGGCTGACGAGTCTTCACTTGCGGTGGCAGTAAATAATCTCATTGCTTTAAAGGGCCCTAAAGATGTCTCTGATGGCCTAAGGAAGCTTGATAAGCTAATAGAGAAAAGTGATGGACCAGAGAAGTTCCAGCTTGCTCGTGGACTAGACTTGAAGCTCTCACAGAAGCAAAGGGAAGCAATATATACCAATAGGGTGTTGCTGCTACTTCATTCTAATAAGATGGATCAGGTATATTATCTGAGATTTACATTGTTTGCAATGGTTCTCCTTTTAACATTCGATGCATTAGAAACAAGGGTTATAGACATCCAACTGCTACTGTTTATTCCCGGAGTCTTTTTCCAATGTTTATTTTTTTCATTGGATTGTTACAGGCTAGAGAACTTGTTAGTGCTCTACCTGGGATGTTCCCTGGTAGTTTGATGCCTGTACTTCTTCAAGCTGCTGTACATGTGAGAGAGAACAAGGCTGCTAAAGCTGAAGAAATACTTGGACAGTATGCAGATAAGTTTCCTGACAGGTCCAAGGTTATCCTGCTTGCAAGGGCTCAGGTTGCTGCAGCTGCTGGCCATCCGCAGATTGCAGCCGATTCCTTAGCGAAAATACCTGACATTCAACACAAGCTTGCAACTGTTGCCACCATTGTCTCTCTCAAGGAACGGGCTGGTGATACTGATGGTGCTGATGCTGTGTTTGATTCCGCAATCAAGTGGTGGTCAAATGCCATGACTGAAGACAATAAGCTCAATACCATCATGCAGGAGGCTGCTGCTTTCAAGCTCAGGCATGGAAGGAAAGAGGAGGCAGCACACCTTTATGAGCAGCTAGTGAAAAGCCATGGAAGTATTGAGGCTTTAGTTGGATTAATCCAGACTGCAGCCCATGGTGACATTGAGAAAGCAGAAGCTTATGAGAAGCAGTTAAAACCACTAACTGGTTTGAAAGCAATAGATGTCGACAGTTTGGAGAAAACTTCTGGTGCCAAGCATGCCGAGAAAGGCCCGAATGCTGGTGTCACTGAAACATACGAAGCGAAGAGTAAGGATAAGGCGAAGAAAAAGAGGAAGAGAAAGCCAAAATATCCAAAGGGCTTTGACCCAGCTAATCCAGGACCTCCACCTGATCCAGAGAGGTGGCTTCCCAAGAGGGAGAGGTCTAGTTACAGACCAAAGAGAAAGGATAAGAGAGCAGCTCAAGTTAGAGGTTCTCAAGGTGCAGTGGCTAAAGAGGCAGCGAGCAATAGCGATACAAAATCAAACCAGCCAGCTAATCCAAAAGGAGGCTCTCAGAATGCAAGCACTGTGCAATCAAAGGCTTCATCCAAATCTTCCAGGAAGAAATCGAGGAAGTAATCCAACAACAGATAACCAATGTTTCTTTGTTATTGTTTCGGTGGATTCTTTTTGCCTGATTCAGTTAAGCATTTTTGTTGTACAACACGAGTTAGTCTCGGAGATGTCCATTTATCTATTGGTAACTTTTTGTACTTTTTCATACATAGGGTTGTAGGGGAGGGGCATTGTTGCTTGCATCTGAAGTTAACCTACCTTAATCAGATTTGGAAAGGTCTCATTTACTTGGTTCTGTTAGGTCTAAACTATTTAGGTTTGTGGCATCAATGGATGGATGAGCTATTTTGTTACTTCTTTTTCTCCCTTTATACTCTGTTCTGGAGGCAATTGTTTCGTACCATGGTAGTGTTATTTTTATATCTTGTACTTCTTGCTGTCTAATCTGCTGGGTATGTGTATTATTATTCCCTATGTGGAAGGAAGTCGATTTAACTAGAGAACATTAGCCTTCTATTTCCACACTGAGTTCTGTGAACTTGAACAAAATTGAAAAAGTAATCTTTTACTTTTGTAGAAGGAATATCTTATATCTTATACTAATAAGACACAAATAATTCTTGGTGATTGTTGCAAGTAGCAACTAGCCAGGTACAATAGATATTAACAGAAATAGAAGTCGAAGGAACAAGAATCTACAAGAGTAACTATGTCTACTAGTATGGATGGATAAGTGAGATCATACTAAATCATCTAATAAACTTTTACCTTATTTCGTATTCTCCATAATATTTTAAGGTTGTGTCATTGGTAAGTTAAAGTTACACTATGGTTTTTTAATCATTTCTCTTCAATATATCTTTATCTCAATTGAAATAAATTTCTAGCCACTCTCACACATTTATGCTGAGATAATCATGCCTTTCCTCTTCGCATGTTTTCCTCCATTAGATGTTTTTGTATCACTTAAAATTTTCATTAAAGCTAAATTTAAGTAACGGTTGAAAAAGTCCCCTTTAGTTTGATATCATGATAAGGAGACCTTCCTCTCCATTATTTTTGAAGCAACAATTTTATTACTTAGGGTTAATTGGGACATAATTGAACTATTGAACTTTGAAGTCTGATTTGAAATTAGATTGATTTAAAGTTAAAATGTTGTTTGAATATGCAATTTGAATTCTTATATTGTACTTTTCTTCTTCTTATAAACATAAATCCTCCATAATTTGTGAAAACTATCTCAGCTTCTTCAACTCTTATACAATTTTACCAAATGAGCAAATTATAGTTCATAAATAAGGTATCAGAATATCCTAACATGCTGAATTAATAAATCACACGTCTCTATGTTCCTTTTATAAATAAATATTTGCAAGTACATATTATTTCAAATTTTCAGATACACATAATTTTACAAAGATTCATTAGTTCAATAAATTAACAATATCAGCAATTAACTATTCTTTGATAAAATATTTCTCCATGGTGTAGACAATCTTCATGTCGAGTATAAGTCTTTTTTTTATTTATAAAATATAAGCTTATGAATCAAGTTTTTTGTTTAAATTTTTTTGTAATCACATTAAAATATTAAATCCTATTTTTTGAAGAATTTGATATTAATTTTTATAGTAAACAAATGCTCATCTAAAATCAAACTTGAAATTAATTTTTTAAACTTTATTAAAATATTAATCCTATTTTTTGAAGAATTTATAATTAAAATTTTATAAACAAATGCTCATCTAAAATCAAACTTGAAGTTAAATTTTTAAACTTTATGGCCAAACTTTCCTTCTATGAATCCTTGCCTTATAGGCCTTGTGCCTCGTAAAAACTCTTCTTTTATCTTATTTCATTTTATATGACAAGTTATTATTAAAGATTCAAATAATTTTTTATTCGTGACTTCTTTAATTATATTTCGAATTTATTTTAGTTTTAAAAACCAAGTAATTTGGAGTACTCGTAAGTTTCTAATGTTATCAAAGAATTTAAAAAATTAATGTCTCAATCGATTTTGTACTTCAAAATTTTCTCCTCAAAACATAAGGAGAACTATTATCACGAGAAAATGACAAAAATGATCCTTTGAGGGTACTGAATAATTTTCATTAGGTAAGTTTTTAAACTTTTTTCTATCACCTTTCATTTTTATCAAATATTTAACAATTTATGCTTATTAAATTTGATAGAAATAATGAAAAAAAAAGATTTATTTTTAAATATCAAGAAAATCTTATCATATCTTTAAAAAAAGTGCAAAATGTTGCAAATACACCTAAAAAAAATGTACTAAATTTTGAAATAAATGAAAAATAACACAAACTATGAAAATTGTATCTCTAAATTTGAGTTACTCTAATCCCTCCATAGTTGCATCAAATCTAAAAAATTAAAATTTTATAATTATTTAATGAAAAATTAAAAATATTAACTTTTGACAAACTTAACGTCTAGCCTACCCTCACTCTTTTTTGTCATTTTCTCGAACATTCACTATGTTAACTAGTGGGTCAATATTGCAAAAATGGGTTAATTTAGCGGGTCATTACAACTCGACCCGACCCGAGTTCGGATAAATTCAGAAACAGTGTTTTGTCTCTCTTTGGGGGTTGAAAATGGCGGCATCATTCAGATGGGTGTTACAGCTACACAAGGACGTACCAAAAGCAGCAAGATTCTACTCAGAGGGCTTGGATTTCACCATTAACGTCTGTACCCATAGATGGGCTGAGCTCCAATCTGGGCCTCTCAAACTTGCTCTCATGCATTCATCAACGTATTTCTCTTTCTCTCTATCTGTTTCTTGCCAAATTTCTTGAAAATGTGATCTAATCAGTTGATTCTGGATGAAAATGTGATAAATTTCACAGTTTGGGTTATGGGGTTGGGTAGTTTACCGTGCTTATATTTGAAATTTAGTGTTATTCTTTATAGATTTTCAAAATTTTTATTCATTAAATGTGTTTCTTTCCCTTGCTAATTGTGCTTGAATACTCATCCAAAATGTTATTATTCAGAAAGATGTGTTGAAGTTGTCATTATTTGGGTTTAAAAGTTAGGATCTTTTAGTGTTTCTCTACTTTCAAGCAGTTGATTGTTTGTTGATCAACATGTTATAATGTCCTCATTTTTGGCTTCTGTCATTGGGTAGTTTACTGTGTTGTAATGAAAGAGTGGTTTTCGACAATTATAGTTCCCATTTCTCCTCATATTGAAATGGTGAAAATATCCATTTTAAATTTTCTGATCAAAGCTCACTTAGTTTGAATTTCGGGAAGCAGTTGGAATGGACAGTTCATTACTTAGGGTGCGTTCAGTGTTTTGGACGGTGATAGGCGACAAGGGCCTGCCTCGCCTCGAGGCTAAGCGCTCGCCTTTTTGAATTGAGGCGCCAATTAATACCAAAAATTTAAAATATTTAATTGCATATGTAAATATCCAAAATCTCAATAACAATAACATTCATTAGCAATGTCCCTCTTTTTGTTAGCATACGCCATTGAATTCATTATTTATGGACCCATAAATACTATATTAATTAGTATAAAACTAAACTAAGTTGGGAAGAAAATAATTATAGAAGAATTAAATTATTATTTTTATTCCAGTCCAGTGAGCAGAACTACAGTCTACCACAGAAGTAGAGAACAAAGCATAGTCTCAAACTCTCAATACTGAAAAACAGAGTAGTTCCACCAAAATAAAAACAGTAGTTCCACCATAAAAAAAACAGAGTAGAGACTAGAGAGTAGAGAAGAAGAAGAAGAGAAGAAGAGAAGAAGAGAAGAAGAGAAGAACTAGAGAGAAGATTTCATACCTCAGAAGGAGCAGCAGTCGCGATTGCAATTCGCGAAGAAGAAGTCTCCACGAAGGAGCAGCAATCGCGAAATCTGAGGAGAAGAGGAGGAGCGTCTTCCGAAGGTCAAGTTTGCAAAAATACCCAAAAACCCCCTAATTTTAGCTTTTAATTATTAAGTCAAACCTTAAAAAAAATAAAAAAATAAAAAGGCGACGCCTATTGCGTCACCACACCACGTCACCTTACACCTTTCCGTTGCCATGGCACGCCTTTCTAAAGTCGCCTTGCCTCGCCTTGTCGCCAAAGGCGAAAGGCGAGCGCCTTTCATAACACTGGGTGCGTTAGGTATGGAGTAAAATGCTTTCTAATTTTTCTCTGTCTGGTTCCTTAATAATGAGGAAAATGACTTCCCTAGTGGAAGTAGGGAAAACAAGTTCCACAAGTGGCATCCACATTAATTGTGTCCTCCCCACACTCCAACACACTTCATCTTTACCCCACCCAGCTACATTCCCACCATCCCATCTCCTATAGTGTTTGTCTAGATTATATACAAATGCTTTTAGAATAATATTTTTTGCTTACGTACTGAATAAAAGAAAATAAGTAAGAAACCTACTTATTTTTTTTGAATACTTTTCCAAAAAAATATTTTCCATGAAAACCATTTTCCTTCATATCAAACACACCCTAAGAGTTGAAGGCAGCTTTGAGGAACAGTTCCTATATGCATATTTTTGAGTATTTGGCTTGAGAGGAATAGTAGATGCTTTAGTGGGAAGAAAGAGCATATGTCTTAAGAGTCATTCTTGCGGTGTAGGAAGAAAATAATTAGTGACTTTGTTCTTTGTTTGAGGTTATGTACTCCTTCAACCTATGTACTGAACAAAATTTCCGTGTTCTACTATAGCTCCTTGTTGGAACATATTTGATACAAAATTACCTTTTTCATCAAATAAAAAGTGCCAAACATCTTGGGATATCGGGAGTATTTCTTTGGGTGGCTGCTGATGGGTGATGTAACAGGAAAGGTCAGATGAGAAACTCTAGTAGCTCCCGATTATTTCTTGAATTTCAGGGACCATGAGTATGTTCTCAATGCATCTGTCGTGGTTTTTCCCTTGTTGGATGCTCATCTAAAAAGTAGTTTTTCGGGTGCTCAAGGTAGTTGATTGTGTTCTTATCTTGGGTTTCTAGGGTTGGTATTTAAGTTTTCTGGTACAAAATTTCGATTATATTACTTACAGTTGGTGGTTTTCTAGAATTCGTATTGTCATATTTTCAGGATATGAGGTTTTATATGTGTTTTTTCCCTAGCTAATTTTATTTTGAATATTGAGCTCAAAATGGGTTGAGCTGCTTTAACTGTCCGCTTATGCCATAAATATTTGATTGGGGATCAAGATGTATCGAGAATCTCATTTTGGTATTGGGAGTTGGACAGTTCAGCATGCTTATACTAATTTTGTAATGTAATTCATACTTCGTGGCTTTGAGAAATTGCTCCGGTCATGACCTTTTTAATAGGAAGTAGGGTGCTTAAGGAAGTTACATTAATTGTTTCGATTCAAATTCTCACTTTGCTACCTAATCCTAATGCGCTAATAATTTTGCTAGCGGCATGCCCTTTTAGATCATTGGTTAATATCTTTTAAAAACGAAGTATATCTTTCGTTATAGTTAATTGGATCAGAAAATCTTTTATTTTTTAACATCGTAGTGGGTTACATGTGCTATGCTAGTTTTTTTTTTCTTCTTTTTCCAATCGGTAAAAGATATTAGACCTTGGAGGGGGCTGAACTTTTCCAAGGCCAGGAAGAGTTTAAAGCACTATTACTGGAGAGAAGTAGATAACCTTTTTTGACAGTGAATCTACCATCAGGAGCTACATTCCATGACAATGTATCAGGCATATAAACTGGAATGACATACGAAGGAACAATTCTGGCAGGAAATTTGTTTGTGAGGAGGAATAATAAAATCAAATGTTGGACTAGGCATTGTTAATTATGTCAAGTTTGGGTTCCAATCATTTTTTAATGATGTCAACATGTACTATTGAAGCTCCTTCCGGAGTAGCATATACCATCATATTACCAATCTGACGTTATGCTGGTGTTCTAATTCTATTGAGCAATTACACATTGCGCAACTCTGACAGGATAATTAGGGGTCGTTTGGTAGATTGTGTTAGAAAAAATAATACATGCATTAACTTTGTGTATTATTAGTACCTTATTTGGTACACTTTTTTAGCCTAGGTATAACTAATGCTTGCATTAGCTATACATTCTATTGTGTATTGAGGTGTGTATTACTAATACCATGGATTTCCATGTATTAGTAATACAAAGGGTTTCGACACATGCATTAGATTGATTAATGACATGACTACCCCTCAAACCAATTGTAGAAAATGATGCAAATCAGTTCACTCAATCTCCTTTGGGAGTAGCTAATACTAATGCTGGATATTTGTGGGCTACCAGACAGAAGACACATCATGGATCAGATTTCTTAAGCTGTAATGAGTGTTCAGAAAGTCTAGGAAGATCTAAGTTTTAACCACATCCATACGCGCTTAAGTGTTAGAACATTCCAGCCCTTCTAGAGCAACTATGAACCATCTAGTATATGCACAAAGGCCAGTTAAGTGTGTGTAAGGACGATTTATCATTTTATAGAGTTTGTACTTGTCAAGATAAGGTCAAGTTATGATAAACCTCAGCTCTTACTGCGTCACCTTCACAGTCCTGGATATGCCTTATGCATAGTTTGTTTAGTTTGCATTCAGATTATGGTAGCTAGTCATTCTCAAAAAAAGATATATGGTAGCTAGTTTGATATCCTTTGCTTACTGTATTCTGCTGCATTTTTAGCCATTGCTCCTCCATCCAATCATCTGTCTCTTAATTAGTTCTCAGGAGCCGAGATCTGTGTGATGACCCTATGGTCCTTTTTTCCTTTTTGTTATTTTGTCAAAACTTTATGCAGTGGCGCCGTCACAATGTTCCAGCTATTACTTCAAGTCTTAGTCTGCAGCTCAAACTCATACATTAACTATGGCAATTGTCTGTCTTCGCTTACTGAGTAAAATTATTTTGTATCAATCGGTCACCTTTTTCTGTTTGTGATTCTTTTTCTTGTTAATGAACATCATACAACCTGTTAACTGCTAACTTTAGTTTTACAGCGACATTGTTGTGCAGAAGGGATACTCATCCCTTTTATCCTTTACAGTTGGTGATATAAACAACTCGGTGACCAAGCTAATGGCTTTAGGGGCTGAGTTGGATGGCCCCATCAAATATGAAATCCATGGAAAGGTAACCAAAATTTCACAAGGTTGCTATTCTACTTTATTGTTACTTCTAAGCATTAGTATCACTGTTATTGTACTAACATCATTATTGAATAATCAGAACTATTTGCTCTAGTTGCTAGCTGTGATTTCTGTTTCACCAATTAGGCATTCTATTTATATTCTTTTTCCCTCTTTAGATGCGAAAGTGATAGCAAATTCTGCTGTCAACTAGCATAAAATGTGAACTTTGATATGCTTCTCTATGCAGAATGGTTCATATCTACGTGGTTTGCTTATAGTTGTTGACTGGCAATCTATTTCTGGTTTATGCTTGTTATTTACATATTGATTCAGAATTTTGTGGTGCAATCAGCATCAGTTTCTCCCCATCATTTATGTCCATGAAAGCTGACTATCGCATACTTTATATGGTTCTCGTAGGTTGCTGCCTTGAGGTGTGTGGATGGGCATATGTTGGGTCTTTATGAACCATCCTAAGACATCTTTGAGACGACTGCTTGCAGGTAAACGAAATTGCGACTTGTATTGCAAAGGCAAATTGGATGCTTGACACAATTTTGCATAAGAGAAATTTGACTCTTGTTCATGGAGGTGAAGGAAGCACAAGAAGATAAGAGGAGATATTCATTACTCATTAATGTACCAATTGTTTACAGCAAGTGACAACCATTACAGTAGTAGAATTCCTACTTCATCCTTTTTGTAATACAGATATATGTCATGATAGTATTACAAATCCTTCATAAAAATCAGTTTTTTCACCTAATTTGGGTAGGTTCTCTACCAAGCTTTAGTGTACGTGTTTTGCACGTGTGTCTCACTTTAATTAATAATAAATATATATAAAAAGAACAAATTATTGTGGGTCCGTTATATTATTAAGTATAAAACTTTTTTAAAATTACGTAAAATTTTAAAGATAAAAAATGTACTTCAATGAGGTACATAATTTTACTCAGCAAAATTTTGTCATTGATATCAAAAGTCAAAATTACACCATTGCTAATGACAACCACAATTTCAACCAAGACGAAAACCCGTGTAAAGAATTCAATGCCACCTATAAGCCATAGATGATGACAAGGAAGAAGCAGAGAAAGAATTATTAAATTAATAATAAAAAAAATTACCTCTAAAAAGACTGATTGATCATAATAATTATTAAATCTGTACCAAAAAACATCAATTAGAGCTTATTATATTAAAAATAATGATGATATGCTAGATCTCATAATAAAAAGGAAAAATTACAGAAATCCCATATTTTAGTTTACTTATTACCATTATCCCCTATAAGTTTTACAAATTTCCAAAATTCCTCATTTTCGCGCATCAGATTAGTGTATCTGGTGCATCATATTAATGTATCAGCGCATCAGATTAGTGTATCTCGTGCATCATATTAGTGTATCATGTATACAATGTACATCAGATTAGTGTATCATGTATAAAATGTAATGTATCTTACTTAACGATTAATGTATCTCACGCATCAGATTAATGTATCAACGCTTATATTATTGTATCCGTTTGAGGAATTTTTGTAATTATAAACTTTTAAGGGGTAGATTGTAATTTTGCCTTAAAAGTATGTGATTTCTGTAATTTGCCCTAGTCTATTTACAGTTGAAGTAGTTGCACGTAGTTAAATTTTATAAGAGAATTCATACAAGGAAGAAAATTTACGGTAAAACCTCGCTAAATTAATATAAGCGGGACCATGAAATATTATTATTTTGTAGAGGTATTATTTAATCGATAAGTTAATATTTATTAATTTAAAGATTGTTTTGACACCACAATTCGTTCAGGGATGAAATCTAAGAGAACTTACATGAACCCACTTGTGAAAATGTCATTCATGAACTTGAGGTCATGATTAATGATCCCGGTTACCGTAATAAAATGAACGTTAATAACCTGTTGGATGAGTGAAAATGATACATGTTCAAAGGTCTAGAGCTTAAAGAAATTGTGGATACCATGATAAAGTTGAAGATGATACAATACCTTTAAAACCAGTTACGCGTAAGGAAGAACTTATCACATTTAGAACTCTTCACAATTTAATGGTGCACTTCAAATATATAATATTAGAGATGAGTTAGAGATGATCTTCAACTAGATTTAAATTTTAACAAAAAACAGAACACAATAAAATCATATATCACTAAATTGTCTTAGATATATTTGTACTTTTAAAGAAGTATTAATTTATAATATTAATGAGATCATATATTTATATAGGAGTCTTCTGAAAATATATTACTCTTATTATCTTATCGAAATGAGTGATTTTTTATACGGCTCAAGTCGGGATCGGACAAAAATATTATCTTAGAGAAGTTATTAATTGATTGAGTATTAATTTAGTGAGGTTATATTGTAGTTCCCCATAGTTGCGATAAAACACTTGATATAAAAAGTTATGGATTGTATGACTATAAAACCCTAATAATAACTCTATATATGAGACACAATATTTACAAGTATTACAATTTTATACAAAGACAAGGAATTTAATTAATAAGTAATAGGAGTATATAAATAAAGAAATCAGGAAAAAATAAAGTACTTTTGCTACATCAGATTTGCATATGCTTCATTCATTGAACTACCACCATCAAATTGCTCTTCAGACAAAACCTTCTGACTCTCATCTTGAATAATCATCGCATAACATTGATTAATAGTCGGAATAGGGTTCATCGTGAGGATTTGACTACGAGCTTGACTATACCCATCGTTGAGCCTATGAGAAATTGTAGAAGTCGTTGCCACATTATTAAACCATCAATATAATCCTTATATTTTAGGCACCTTAGCTCGACTCTAACTCACCTATCCTTATAATACGTTGAGCGTTATACAATAACCAAACGGGTACTTAGTGTATCCAAGAATCTAAAAAAATCTTATTAATTTTAGGCTGTCTTGGGATGTATGAAAGCTAAAGGAGGTCAAGGGTCATTCAACGACTCTTCACTAACAGTAAGGTAGTAAAACACCTATTTTATGTCCAAAATTTTGAGTCCCAATTTTTTTTTACAGTGTTTTATGATTTTAATTTTACTTGAAATAATATTGAACATCATTAAAAAAAATTAAGTTTAAATTAAAAAATAAAAGTAAAAAGAACTATCTAGTTTTTATGAAAATTATTTTAAAACTCAGAATTAAACAATTCAATTTTTCTTATAAATAAATAATTTTTTTACAACAATATCCAAGGTAATATATTGCAAACAAATGAGTAACCTTCTTATTGACTAGAATTAATTAATCCTTTTATAAATGATCATATCATTATGTAAAGCTAAACACTTAATAATGCTACATAAAAAACAAGTTGTTGGTAAGAATTAAAAAAGAACCTAAATTAATATCATTTTTATATATGTGTATATATATTTATGCCTCTTGTTATAATTGAACTTTGGACCACTGATTTTTTTTGAAACTTCTTTCTCCTTACTAGCAACACCACCAAAACCTTGACCCCACAAACAAAACATAAATGTCATATTAGTTAAATTATCAAATAATCAAAACCAAAAAACAATTATATTTAAGAATACATTTCTTACCAATTGTTCCAAGTTACCACAAATGATACTATACAAAGGCAGAAAGTGGGTTATATAGATATAAAAACTATGAAGTTGCATTTGAGAGAACGTGGTGGATATAACTGCAACTATTTGATTAATAATTAATTTCTACTAAAATTAACAAATAAAACCTCATTATTCTATATGACACTATTAAAAAATTTGCACTATTAATTTGATGTCTTTATTCTAGCTTGGTTAAGATTCATGCCTATATAAATCACAATTGTTTAAGCGATTTGCTGATTTTTTTGTTCTCAATGTATTAGTTGTTATATATTTGTGTTAGTTATGGATAATTAAGTTGCTCTAGGTTGAACATTTTTTACTAAATTTTATCAAGATCAAATTGAGAAATAAACATATGTCACTTAATTCAATTTTGTCACATGAAAGCAAAAGAGTACAAAGTTGGGTATGAAACCTTAACTAAATGAAATTTTTAATGGTTTTAATTTCTTTATAACTTTAATTTGAACCGCCTCACTTCACTGAATACTGATCCAATATAAAATTTGTGACTTGTTCATATGACCAAATGATTGTTGTAAGAGCAACTTTCACATATAGCAAACACAAAATTCATATTTGTATGCTATAACAAAGTTTGCATAATTGCGCTCCATAGCAAACATAAATATGTATATTTCGCTATACATATACAAAAGAAAGCAGTTGTATAATCTGCTTTGGTATACATATACAAAAAGATCAATTGTATAAAGTGAGAGAGACGAGCGAACAAGCGAGATCTGGGAGAGTGGCGAGCGAGATCTGGGAGAGGGGAGAGAGGGGAAAAAATATATATATATATACATACAATATTCACGCATTTTATACATTTGCGTTATGTATAAAGTGAGAGAGGCGAGTGAGAGAGTGAGATTTGGGAGAGTGGTGAGCGAGATCTGGGAGAGAGGAGAGAGGGGAACGAACATATATGTATATATACAATTTTCTCTCGCTTTATACAAACACAAACGCATTTTATACAATTTGTGTGTTTTGTATAAAGTGAGAGAGACGAGTGAGAGAGCGAGATCTGGGAGAGTGGCGAGCGAGATCTGGGAGAGGGGAGAGAGGGGAACGAAAATATATGTATATATACAATTTTCTCTCGCTTTATACAAACACACTTTATACA
>JAJONZ010030445.1:0-18629 GCA_029582445.1 Solanum paucissectum
TTAAAAAGAGATTTTTAAGCCATTGAAACATTTTATTTTTAAAAAAATCAAACTATATAATCTTACAAAAATAAATCGGAAGTAATTTAAAAAAAAAACGATACATACTGGTGATATCTCATATTTGTCGTGCTAAATTAAAACGGGCATGTTCTTGCTTTCAACCATTGAAACGACCTTAAACAGGAGATAAAGACTTTGTTTTTGGTTACAATACGTTGTTTTGAGAGATGAGAGAGAAATATTAAGTAATGAATATTTGTGGAAGGTAACTGAATTGGAGTAAATTAAGGAATTAATATCTTATTTAATATTGAATGATGCGTTGCTTATTTTTCTTTTACCTTTTTTTTTAATTTATTTTTATTTTGTTTTATTTTGTAAAGATTCTATTGCTATGTTGGTGTAAAGTCAAACTATTGTTATATAGAGGTTATTTAGGTGCTTATATTGTATATTTCATAGAAAAAATTACTAGAATATTCAATTTAAGACTTTAATTGACATAATGTTAATTTACACTTTTTATTTACAACATTGTAATTTTAATTACAAACCTGACAACTTAATAAATATACACATCTTTATACGATTTTTTAACCTATTTTTTTAGCTTAGTGGGCTGATTTTATGTGTTTCATAATTTATTATTTTTACTTTTTTTATTTTCAATCACAACTATAATTGGTTACATTATTTTTGCCCTTTTTTTTTCTCTTTTTTACTTAATACAATTACACTTCTAAAAATATTTTTTCTTTCTCTTGCTTATCATATTATATCGAAATTTTAATATCGTGCTTTTGGTACTACAATTTTTGATGTGATATATGATATATTTTTTTTTTGTATTCGGTACGGTATTTAGTATATAGAAATAACATACCGAAATACCGAATATCATACCAATGTATATAGTACGTTACATAAGTAACATTTATATATATATATATATATATATATATATATATATATATATTATTAAAATACTAACAAATATGCAACCTAGTAATAGTATAAACTTATAAAAGGAGTTGAAACTTTGACTACTCTATTTTTATTGAAATGCATTTGAAATTTAATTGATTAATAAAGAAGTTGTTTGTACTTTATTTTTAATATACATTTCTACATGTGTAATGTGTTAGTATGATACAATTGAGACCTTTTTTTAATACTCTATTATACGAGTATACATTAGTCGAAGTTGAACAAACTATGATTGCCGATTTACCATATCGTAAAATACTGAAACCAAACTTCAAAATATCTAACCATACCAAATTTTTAAAAATCAAATACCAAAATTAATATATTCAAATACCGTACTGTATCATACCATGCCCACCCCTAGCCATACACCCATAACTAATGCTAGCTTCACCACTAATTCGCACGTTAAAACTAGCTCTAGAAAATTTTGTCACCTACAAATATTATCTTAATTATGAGTGTCTTTGATAATTGATTAGAATTGTATTACTCATAAGTATTAATTTGAAAGACATTAGTTATTTTATTGTTTTTTTCTGAATTAAATAATATACATAACTTTCTTACTCACTGTCAAATAATAGTTGTCCACTATTGTCTTCAGTGACGGACTCATGATTTTCGTTTAGGGGGTTCAAAAAATAAAAGTATAAACGTGTAAATAAGCCTTTAGAAATGGGAACCTTAAATTTTTTTGGGTTTAAAATCCCACTTTTAGCACGTTTTTTAAAGTAAAAAAAAACATTAAAAAAATGAAAAACAAAACTGAAAATTAAAAAAAAAAACAAAAAAAAACTGAAAAGAATAAAACGCTTTCACTGGGATTCGAACCACGGACACACAACTTAATTTTAGGGAGACTTACCACTACGCCATCAGCTTCTCTTTGTTATTAAGGGGGTTCAAAATATATATATCTACAGAAATACAGAAAATTTACTTTATATATAGAGTGTAATTTTTTGCCGAGGGGGTTCGGGTGAACTCCCTGAAGACCACGTGGTTCCGCCCCTGATTGTCTTGACACACCCTTAAGAAACAATAAATAATAGAGCAATAGCAAATAAACAAATTATATTTGTATGCTATAGCTATAGTTTGCATAATTGCGCTTCATAGCAAATTTTATGTTTGCTATGACTATTAATATGTATAATTTATGTTTGTATAAAGCGAGAAAGAGAGAAAGACAAGAAAACTGGGCGGGGAAGATCTGTATTTGTATAATCATAAGTGTATGGGACGAAAATATATGTATTTGTATTTGTATATACAATTTTCTCTCGCTTTATACAAACACAAACACAATTTATACATTTGTGTTTGTATAAAGTGAGAGAGACGAGTGAGAGTGGCGAGCGAGATCTGGGAGAGAGACGAGTGAGAGTGGCGAGCGAGATCTGGGAGAGTGGCGAGCGAGATTTGGGAGAGGGGAGAGAGGAGAACGAAAAGATATGTATATATACAATTTTCTCTCGCTTTGTACAAACACAATCACATTTTATACATTTGTGTTTGTATAGACTGAGAAAGGCGAGGAGAGCCTGTCCAGAGAGAAAACGAGAGTGGCGGGCGAGAAATTCAGGGAGAGAGGGCAACAGTTTGCTACGGGTTACAATTAAATCAAACTGTGGTTATAACATTTAATTTGAATTAATAGTTTGTTATTTTATACAATTTAATTTTCACATATAGCAAACATAAAAATCATATTTGTATGTTATATCTATAGTTTGCATAATTGCGCTCCATAACAAATTTTATGTTTGTTATGGAGCTTTTGATTTGTATAATTCGCTAGAAACATCCAATTTTATACAAATTAATTCAAATTAAATGATATATCCATAGTTTATTTTATTTGTAATTCGCAACAAACATCCCATTTTTTGCCATCTGATTCGGTATACAATTAGCCATTTTATACATTTCAATATAAAATGTGTTTGTGTTTGTATAAAGCGAGAAAAAAGTGTATATACAAATACAAATAGAGAAAATGGTCAAATGACCACTTAACCTATTAGCCAATTCTCAGCTACACACAAATACTTCACGAGGGTCCTATTGCCCCCCTGAACCTTTTATATTCAATATTTTATAACTCTTAAATGCTGATCTTTTGTCATTAACCAGATATATACACATGTTTGTATACACGCGCGGGGCCCACTCCTATCACTTTTATTTTTCTTTATATTTCAGATCTAGTAGCCCACTTCCTTTGCTTTTCTCTTTAAGTTAGGATGAAATTTCTAATTTCAAACTAACCAATAATATGTATGATTCAATTGTGTATCAATCTTTCTTCTACAACTCCAATGACAAGTATAAATTATTTTTCTTAGTACTTCACTTTTTACCATTTCAAGAATTAATTTTTCAAACATTCATTTTTGCTTAGCTTATTCTATTAGCAGAAGAACACATAGTTATGGTGACCCAAGTGAGTAAAAATTGACAATTTTTTTAATCTTGAGGGGCAGATCTAGTGATGGAGAGGAGAAATGTATTTTCATGATTCTTTTTCTTAGAGGGAGGAGGAAAATAATGCGTGGACGTTTTCTACGAATTTATATTTATGAGTTGAAGAGGGAAATAACTTATATCATGAATATTGACAAGGAGAAGAAATTTCAAACCTTATCAATGAATCTCAATACCGAATTTTTTTATAACTTTGATAGGGGAGAAAATTTTTGAACACTAAAATTGAAATCGGAGAGCATTAGAGAGGATTACGAGCCCCCACAACATCAGGCTTTCAAATGGAAGATACCATTGGAAGCTTTGAAATGGAAGATGATAAAACTCAAGCTTTGAAAATGGCAGAAAAGAGGAAGAAGAAAGAAGAGTTTTTCGAGAACATGGCCAAAAGTGTAAGCTACAGCTGGCAGCCTTAATTTTAGGCTGATTTCATCTTACACGTGGATTTAAAATGCAGATTATATGTTGTAGATAAGTTCTTACGCGCCTAAGGCAGGGGCGGATCTATGAAGGGGTGTGGGGGTGCCACGCCACCCCCGAACTTCGACGAAAACTCTATATATACATAGGTATATATATATATTATTTATATAAATATAACGCGTGCCACCCAGAGAACATAACTGGCTTGTGGTGCCACGGCATGATGGCAACTTTAGAAGGCTGATGTTGTGGGTTCGAATCCCATTTGTACCTATTTTTTTGAGAAATTTGCTGCAGACTTTTTTAAGAAAAAAAGGCTCCAAGCACGTTTTTTTTAAGGAAAAACAGCTGACACATTTTATTTTATTTTTTATAAATGTTATTGACTTAAATTAAATTAATTACATTATTTTAGTGTTGAGTGTGGATTTGTAATATCTTATTATTTATATTTTATTGATTGATTTATGATATATATCAAAAAGACGAATAATTTAATCAAATATAAAATTAATTTAATCGATAAGTCTATTTGGCACCCACAGACTCTAAATCCTGGATCCGCCACTGGCCAAAGGAAAGCGTATTCACCTTCTTGGACATGTCAGCATTTAAGGGCTACACATTATCAAAAATAAAAGGTTCAGGGGGTAATAGGACCCCCGTAAAATATTGGTGTGTAGTTGGGAATTTACTAATAGGTTAGGGGGTCATTTGGCCATTTTCTCAATACAAATATTATTATACAAATTACAATGTATAAATGAATTTATACAAAACTGAACAATTTATATAGAATTGGATGTATCTAACGAATTATACAAATCAAAAAGCTCCATAGCAAACATAAAATTTGTTATGGATTGCTATGGAGCGCAATTATGCAAATTATAGTTATAATATACAAATATGATTTTTATGTTTGTTATATGTAAAAGTTGCTCAAATTTAATTATGTTGAATTAAGAGTATTTATTATGTCTATTATGTTTGCTAGTTCTAAAATTTTCTCTATTTAAAAAGTATTTATATATATAATTGAGACAGATTAAGGAAATATAAATGGAATGAGACGTGTAAGAGGATGAAGAGAAATAAAATACTAGTAGTATTTGTGAAACTTGTATCTCTATTTTAAAATATTTGTAACAGACTTATTTTTCTGGAAAACATATTTTTAAAATTATACTACTACTAATATAGTTTTTTCGGTACCAAACATAGTATTTCTTTGTTATCAATAGGATTGTAGTGGAGTGATAAATACTCTTTCATTTTTAATTAGATGTCTCAATTGTAGTTCCGGTACGCAGTATCAAGTCTTTCTAGGTACAAAGTCACCTACGATTTACCCTCAATGTGAAGTCCCCTATGTTAGGCAATGGTTTATCTCCAATATGAGGCTTTCCAGCATTAATCCATATTTAATCGGACTAAAAAAAATTAGAATTGTTTCTTTGTTACTTCGTTAGAGGAGCATTAGATCACAAATTATTTAGGCACTCACTGGCCAACCTTGAAGATTTTATTTTTTTTATATATGCAGTTGCGTCTCTTCACTATCCAGCAGTGGACCCTTGATGTTGGAGACGTTTATACTGCTTTGGAAATCCTAAACTTGTAGTATTGCAATCTCCTTCTTCTTCATCTTCCTTTCTATCTTTGAGAAACCTAAATAATTGAGAAATTAGATCGAAAGAATGAGTCTTTCAACAACAATTACAACTTGGGGTTACACCCATTATCCCCTTTCTGACTTTGGAAATAAAGGCAGATCCAGATTTTGCTCTCCTGGATTCATGCCTCATCTGAAGATGAAATTCTCCACTAACCCTTCTTCTCTTTCTGTCTCAGCTGTTCTTACAAAGGAGCAAACAGATGCGGAAAGCAAGAGCAAGAAACAAGCAATGGAGTTCAAAGAATACGTTCTTGAAAAGGCTATTTCTGTCAACAAGGCTTTGGAATCTGCAGTCTCTATCAAGGAACCGGTCAAGATTCATGAGTCCATGAGGTACTCTCTTCTTGCTGGTGGGAAAAGAATCAGACCCATGTTGTGTATAGCTGCTTGTGAGCTTGTTGGTGGGGTTGAGTCCACAGCCATGCCAGCAGCTTGTGCTGTTGAAATGATTCATACCATGTCTTTGATTCATGATGACCTTCCTTGTATGGATAATGATGATCTTAGAAGAGGGAAACCAACAAATCACAAGATTTATGGTGAGGATGTGGCTGTTTTAGCAGGGGATGCACTTCTTGCATTAGCCTTTGAGCACATTGCTACTCAAACAAAAGGGGTTTCTTCTGATAGAATTGTGAGGGTGATTGGTGAGTTGGCTAAGTGTATTGGGTCAGAGGGACTTGTAGCTGGTCAGGTTGTAGATATAATTTCAGAAGGCATTTCTGATGTTGATTTGAAGCATTTAGAGTTCATTCATTTGCACAAGACTGCAGCTTTGTTAGAAGGGTCAGTGGTGCTAGGGGCTATATTAGGAGGGGCACCAGATGAAGATGTGGAGAAGCTAAGGAAGTTTGCAAGATGTATTGGGTTGTTATTTCAAGTTGTGGATGATATTCTTGATGTCACAAAGTCTTCTCAGCAATTGGGGAAAACAGCTGGGAAGGACTTGGTTGCTGATAAGGTAACTTATCCCAAACTGATAGGTATTGAGAAGTCTAGGGAGTTTGCTGAGGAGTTAAACAAAGAAGCAAAAGCTCAGCTTGTTGGATTCGATCAAGAGAAAGCAGCTCCATTGTTTGCTCTTGCAAATTATATTGCTTACAGAGAGAATTAAATTGTAACCACAGGAGTCTCAGTGATTTCTGATAGTATTAAACAATGAATATATGAATTTTTGGTCAACCAATTTGTATGTTTAAAGTTTAAGAAGTTAGTACAAGGCAAGGACATGAGTGTGTACATTTAAAGATTCAAACTTCTAACATCTTGAATGAAATAATGGCCAATACACATTTCTTTTCTTCTCCACCTTAAGACTCTCGTGGTTTTTCAATTGATATCTGAGATATAAATCCTTATTCACATCATTCTGTGGATGTATTTACCCATTTGTTGTTAAGTCTATTTCTTGCTTTGATATAAGGTCTTATATGCAGCTTATTCTACTGTCTTTCATTTCTTTCCTTTGGCTGTTGCAGCACTTCTATGACCTGAGACATGCCCATTTTTTGAGTCCTAACAGGAATCGTAATTGGTCCTCCCACTTCTCTTTTCTCTACTCTTCAGTAAAGATTCTTCATTCAAACATTTCTGCATTTTTGTCATATATAATTAGTATAGTTTTCATTCAAACTTGGACTTCTATAAATTATTGGATGTCCCAAATAATTTTGAGTTACTTCCCAACTGGATCTGCCAGTTAAATGTTGATAATTTTCTTTAGTGGCTTACACTTTGGAAATCAATTTCTCTTAAAAGTCCACCATTGTGTGGATTACATCTTCCACTCATCCTCTAAAGGTATGAAGAAAATACCAAAGAGCCAACTCAGTTATAGCAAGTTGCCATATATTTTTGGGCTTGAGGGTCCCAGTCTGTATATTTGGAACTCATCCCAACCCTCTGTTTAGTAATACAAAAAAGAGTGAGTCCAGAGATGTTTGACTTTATTATGAGATAGCTTCTACCCTGCTGCTTTGGCTTGAAAGAGTAATCCACACTTTAAGAGTCATGTCTATGGTAAAAAGAGTAATCTACAATCTTGCAAAACTGAGTAAAAGAGGTACTCCAAATAGATCCAGATCTGCAGGAACAAAGTTGCTTCTTTCTCCAGAGGAAACAGCAGAGGTAATATTCCGGCCAAAAGCAAGAGCCTTTTGTAATAGCACAGATTTTTCCAAGAATGATGCTGAAGTTATCAAACATGAAGACATATTCAGAGAAGCTGGAAAAACAAGAAGCGTCTTTGATTTCAAAAGTTACATGGTTCATAAGATCAAATCTGTCAATCAAGCCTTAGATGCTGCTGTTCCAATCAGAGTGCCTATCAAGTTCCATGAAGCAATGAGATACTCACTCCTTTCCGAAGGCAAGCGGGTTTGTCCTGTACTCTGTATAGCCGCCTGTGAGCTTGTTGGTGGCCAAGAATCAACAGCAATGCCTGCTGCTTGTGGAATGGAGATGATACATGCTATGTGTATGATGCACGACGACCTTCCCTGCATGGACAACGATGATCTCCGTCGAGGAAAGCTGTCACATCACAAGGTTTATGGCGAAAATGTCACTGTTTTAGCTGGTTATTCCCTTGTTGCCTTAGCATTTCAGCATATGACAACAGCCACTAAAGGGGTACACCCGAAAACAATGGTTCGTGCTGTTGGAGAACTAGCAAGATTGATAGGTCCAGAGGGGGCAGCGGCTGGCCAGGTGCTTGACTTGCTGTGTGGAGGTAACTCTGATACTGGATTAGAAGAGCTCGAGTATATTCATCGTCACAAGACTGCAGACTTTGCAGAGGCCGCGGCCGTTGTAGGAGCAATGCTTGGTGGTGCATCCGAGGAGGAGATTAATAGACTTGGGAAATTCTCCAAGTGTCTTGGACTGCTGTTTCAGGTTGTGGATGACATTCTTGATGTGACTAAATCCTCTGAGCAATTAGGAAAGACAGCGGGAAAGGATTTGTTGGCTAACAAATTGACGCACCCAAAGATGATTGGCATTGACAAGTCCAAAGAATATGCTCAAAAACTTAACAAGGAGGCCAAGGAACAGCTTGTTGGTTTTGATCCAGAAAAGTCAGCTCCATTACTTGCTATGGCAGATTTCGTTCTTCATAGGCAAAAATGATCTTGTTAGGATAATTATGCCTGTATTATTTAACTCTAATTGTGCACATTTTATTTTTCATGTAAGGACATAGTATGGAGTAGAGCTCTTTCAGCTCCTTGAGATTTATCTGGAAATATGAATGCTGCTTAATTTGTCCATCTGAAACTGACTTTTCTAATGTCCAAAAGGACAATGTACTCACTCATAAATTCGTATGTTTAAGCTTTTAAATTACAAAAAGAATACGCCGTTGCCGGGGATCGAACCCAGGTCACCCGCGTGACAGGCGGGAACACTTACCACTATACTACAACGACTGCTTGTCAGAGCTACAGCCTTTGTTATATTTTTAACAACCATTCAAGAAAACTAGTCGTATGGAGTATACAGAGATGTTGTGCTCTTTGCGATTGTTGATTGATTCCTCCATTCAGGTTTGTCTATGCTTCGTTCCCGATGTTGTGCTCTTTGCGATGCTCGGTAAGTGAGCTTCTATCTTCTTTTTTGTTTTCCGGTCTGAAACTGTGTTAACCACATTGAGATTGATGTTGCCCTTTCTTTTAAATTTGCAGTGAAAAAGATTTGATCTTTGAACAATAGAATAAGCACCCGAAGGTGCAAAACCAACCCTAATATTAAAATCAAGATTAGGTCTGTGATTTGTACTGCATGTTGTTTAGCCCATTTGGTTCTTGTAGATGCTTCATACCTTTTCTCTTTACTTGTTATTGTGTACTGTCTGTTGTATTGGTGTCTGCATTTTGGTTCTTGAGTTCCTATAGCTGAGTATGTTTCCTCTCTGCTGAGCCAGTCCATTTAGAGGTTTATTGTACTGAGAAAAATTACACCAGTTTTGTTTCTGTACTGTTTTATATGTGTCCGTGTTTGTGCTGTTGTTCTCTGTCTTCCTTGAAGGTCTACCTGCAATCAAAGAAACCAGATTAGTTAAAAGTTTGTTTATCATGTTCTCCTCCCAATAGGGAATTTGTTCATGATAAACAGTGGCCTCCTTCCATCTTTCATTCCAGCTTTTCATCTCTTGCATGATCTGATCCTCAAGTTAGGGAAAACAGTAAGTGTATAGGCATACTATGTAGCACAAGTTTAATGAGTGTTACCCTCCCACCAATAGAAAGTAGCTTCCCTGTTCATTAATTGAGTTTATTAAAAACCTTGTCTGTGATCTCTTTATAGTATGCTATTAATCTCTTCCCATAGTAAATTGGTACTTCCAATTATGTGAAGGGGAAATCTTTTGTAGGAATTCTGGTAATCTCAGTCCTCAGACACTTTAGCTTCTACTTCTTGACTCGCATTGTGATGAAGAAAGATTGCAATCTTGCCTTTGTTCATTTTCTGAACACTTACTATTTCATATGTTGAGAGAGTATTCATGATCAATATTAGTGATTCTTCATTAGCAGAGGCAAATACAATAGTGTCATCAGCATAAGCCAGATGGTTTATGTCTGGATCCGTGATCTGAGTGTGATGCACTTAATGCCCTAGACATGCATTTTGAGGCCAAAATGAATAGAGTTGGTGATAGAGAAAAGGATCACCTTGTTTTACTCCTCTGGTTGATTTGAAAGAAACCACATGGTTTCCCATTGATCAAAATGGAATACCAATTATTAGAGATAATTCTATACACCATGTAAATGAGTCTCTTCCCAAATACCTCTTTCTTCGGAACTTTGGTTCGAAATAACCATGAAAATGTCTTTGTCATGTCCAATTTTATTACAACATTGCTTGGTCTACTCCTCAATTTCATATCATGGACAATCTCCTATGCAAGTAATATAATTTCTACAATACTTCTTCCTTAAAGAAAACCAGCTTGTTGAGGAGAAATTAGATCAGGTAGCAAATGAACTAGCCTTTTAGCTGTAAAATTGTCAAGACTGATAGGCCTCAAATCTGAAAAAGTACTAATCCCTTTCTTATTAATTAGAATCAAGTTAGTGCAAGTGATATATCTGGATAGTTCATGGCCACAAAAGAAAGATCTTGCCATTTTCATCATATCTTTGGCAATGAAGAATCTTTACTGACGAGAAGAGAAAGGGGAAATGCCTTCAGTTTCATAAAATATTTCTGCATTTTGGTCATATATAATTAATGTGTATATGGTGCTTTGTCAACTTCCCCTACTTCATTCAAACTTAAAGCTTATATAAATTATGAATGTGCCAAAAAATTTCACTTACTTTCCAACTGGATCTGCCTTTTAAATGTAGGAGTTATAATTTTCTTCGTGGCTTTCACTTTGGAAATCAATTTTTTCTTAAAGTCATGTGAGTGAGACCATTATGTGGATAAAATCTTCCACTCATCCTCTATAGGTATGAGCAAAATACCAAAGAGTCAACTCATGAGTTATAGCAAGGTCCCATAGAGTTTTTGGCTTGAGGGTTCCAGTCTGGATAGTAATTCACCAGATCAGAGAAAAAGATTGGCAGACTTCTCAAGTTAAGAGTCATGTCTATGCGAAAAGGAGTAATCCACAATCTTGCAAAACTTAGTACAAGAGGTACTCCAAAAAGATCCAGATCTGCAGGAACAAAGTTGCTTCTTACTTCAGAGGAAACAACAGAAGTTATATTCCTCCCAAAGGCAAGATCCTTTTGTAATAGCACAGATCTTTCCAAGAATGAATCTGAAGTTATCAAACATGAAAACATATGTAGAGAATCTGGAAAGACAACAAGTGTCTTTGATTTCAAAAGTTACATGCTTCAAAAGATCAAATCTGTCAATCAAGCCTTAGATGCTGCTGTTCCAATCAGAGAGCCTATCAAGTTCCATGAAGCAATGAGATACTCACTCCTTTCTGAAGGCAAGCGGGTTTGCCCTGTACTCTGCATAGCCGCCTGTGAGCTTGTTGGTGGCCAAGAATCAACGGTGATGCCTGCTGCTTGCGGAATGAAGATGATAATCTCTATGTGTCTGATGCACGACGACCTTCCCTGCATGGACAATGGTGATCTCCGTCGAGGAAAGCTGTCAAATCACAAGGTTTTTGGTGAAAATGTCACTGTTCTAGCTGGTTATTCACTTGTTGCCTCAGCATTTGAGCATATGGCAACAAACACTAAAGGGGTGCACCCGAAAACAATGGTTCGTGCTGTTGGAGAACTAGCAAGATTGATAGGACCAGAGGGGGCAGTGGCTGGCCAGGTGCTTGACTTGTTGTGTGGAGATAAATGTGATACTGGATTAGAAGAGCTCAAGTATATTCATAGTCACAAGACAGCGGATTTTACAGAGGCCGCGGCCATTGTAGGAGCATTGGTTGGTGGTGCGTCTGAGGAGGAGATTAATAGACTTAGGAAATTCTCCCAGTGTTTTGGACTGATGTATCAGGTTGTGGATGATATTCTTGATGTTACTAAATCCTCTGAGCAATTAGGAAAGACAGCGGGGAAGGATTTGTTGGCTAACAAATTGACGTACCCAAAGATGATTGGCATTGACAAGTCCAAAGAATATGCTCAAAAACTTAGCAAGGAGGCCAAGGAGCAGCTTGTTGGTTTTGATCCAGAGAAGGCAGCTCCACTACTTGCTATGACAGATTTCCTTCTTCATCGGCAAAAATGATCTTGTTAAGATGATTATTTATCTTTAATTGTACACATTTTATTTTTCACAACTCTTTCAATTCTTTGAGTTTTATCAGTAAACACGAATGTTGCTTAATTTGTTCAAGTGAATATTTTGTTCCAAAAGGACAATGTACTCAACTAGTAATTCACCTGTTTGGTGAAAGACAAAATAAGTTTGGCACATGCTAAGAAAATGCTTATAAAACAACAAAAAAAGAAGAAGATAAACGCCGTTACGGGGATCAAACCCCGGTGACACTGCTTGTTGATTCACTAGGGAATTGAAGTCTCAATTACTTAAACATTCTGTGATCCTGAATCGAAGATAAAAGAAGTTTATTTTGTCATTTCCCTTGATCACAAATTCCACATTCCTCCCAACATCTTAGTCTCCGTTTATATAAATCTTTTGAAGTTGGTGATTTACATGATTTCTTTAGTACAAAGAGAGGCTGAATTATATAGGTACAAGCAAGGTTTTCTTAATCTTTGGATCAATAAAGAATTCAGAATGCACACATTCTTACGTAGTAACATTGCCTAATTTTATCAGAGTCTACTTTCGTGTTTCACATTCTAAACTGATTGATTAATACAAACTAATCACGATATATACACAAAGGATTAAATGTATATTTCAGTTACTTGACTATAATTTAAGAATCAATACTTATATGTTTTCGTAATATTGGTGTAATATTCACAATGTTCATAATAATTGGTGGAATGTAATGACTGAATTATTGGTATTATATATCAAACTCATACAATGAATCTGTAAAACAACTAACGAAAATATCAAAATTTTGTTAGTTTGACACCACAATAACAACCAATGGCACCACACTGAAACTATGATTAAGTATCAACAACTATAGGCAGATTATCAACAACTACAATTGGTTTATTAAGCCTAGGGCTTTTTTCGGAGCGTCCTATCCATAGTATATTAAGGGAAGAACTAAAGGTAAAAGATAACAAACCTATTGAAAGTGATGGACTTGTGAGATAAAACGGAGAGAGAAGAAGAACCCGGACGGAAGAGAGAAGTTTTTAAATTTTTTCAAGAAAATAAAAATGCATAGGAAATAACAATTGCTTGGAAAACTATAGAGGTTGAAAGATAAAAATCTTCTACTTTTCACATGGATTGGATCAAAAAGGCAGAAAAAGTAAAAAAATATTTGCAAAGCACAATAAAAACGGTAATTGGTGAGATAATATACGCTACATTAATACATGATTATCATTTCCTAAAAATAGGCACAGAATTCCAAAAAATGAGATACTAAAATCGAAAATTAATTTAATCTGCTATGTTTGTAATTTAAAAACTTCGTTTATAATTATATATATAGTTAATTAAAGTTTTTAAATAATATATTTTTGTAATTTTTACTAAAAAGAATTGGACGGAGAGGTGTGAATTATTAGAAGGCTAGAAGTCACAGCATATAAGGTAGGCAAAGCCGCAGAGACCACCAATGAATAGCTGCGTTGGCCACTTCAAAAAACAGCACAGACAGGAGAAACACGTGTAGCCACTTTTTATCACATTGGCTATAACATTCTTGGACAACTCCAAAGTGTCTTTGACTATTCCCTAATACTCCATCGGTCTCTTATTATTTGTTCATTTTTATTTTTTTTAGTTATTTTTAATTATTTATTTATTTTGATAAATTAAAAAATGACAAATTTATTTTCTTTATTATACCTTCAATTAATTACTTTGAAAAATTTAAAACTTCTTGAAACTCTTAAATTTTTTAAATCATCAACTTCATAATTAATATAGGTAAAATGATAAATTCATTATATCAATAATTGTTTCTTTAATAAATGTGTCAATTCAAAAGTGGACAAATAATTAAATACAGAGAGAGAGTACTATTCAACTTGTGAAAACACACAAACTACCATCATCACATCTAACACCGTCCATCAATATAATCATCAATCACACATCTTATAAGAATGTTAGTATTAATGTGATGTAGTGGATGAGGTTGCTCCACTCATAATCAGAGATTTCAGATTTGAGTTTTGAATATAAAATAATTTTTGGTAGAGAACGTTGTTCCCCCCGAATGAAATCCTATGCGATGTAAATTCAAAAATAGTTAAACTCTAATACGAATATCGAACATCAAATCGAAAATAAAATGGTTAGTAGTAACTGTAATTATTTATCAATTCCCATTTCCCACACATGGATATTGGACCCCCTCACCACTCTATATAATAGATCACCCCACCAACAATCATCTCATCAGTCTCAACAACAACCTCATTCAACTTTCTATCGAGTCTTTTGTTTTACCACTAGAACCAACAAATAGTTCATTTCATCTTCAGCAATGGCCACTGTTTCATCAGCCTCTGCTGCTCTTAGAGCCATTTCTTCTTCCTCATGCAAGCTACCCTCTGCCTTCCAAACTCAAAAGATCCAATCTTTTAAACTCCCTAACCCTCTCATTTCTCAAACTCATAAACTTACTACCACCTTCCCTACTGCTTCCAGATCATTTTCCTGCAAGAGCCAGAGCAGCTCAACAGATTCCACAAACAGTAAGAATATTTAACTTCTTTATCACATTTTATCAAACATCGTATGTTCAATCTGTGATACTTAAAATTTTCTTGTTCTGTTTTTCTTTTTTGGGGTATTTTCTTGATTTCAGCTGAAGTTCAAGAACTTAGTGTCTATGAGATCAATGAGCGTGACCGTGGAAGCCCTGCTTATCTTCGATTGAGTCAAAAGAATGTCAATTCACTCGGAGATCTTGTCCCCTTTAGCAACAAGGTACGTTTCTTTTTGCAATCAAAATACCAGAACCTAGAACGAATCTTTTTTTCACTTTTTTATTCTTATGCTGATTCTTGGTGTGTTGCAGCTATATACTGCAGACCTAAAGAAGAGAATTGGAATAACAGCAGGACTCTGCATTCTGATCAAGCACGAAGAAGAGAAGAAAGGAGATCGCTATGAAGCTGTTTACAGCTTCTACTTCGGCGATTACGGTCAAATCGCCGTTCAGGGATCGTACTTAACCTATGAAGACACTTACCTCGCCGTCACCGGTGGATCCGGCATATTTGCAGGGGTTTCCGGTCAAGTGAAATTGCAGCAACTCATCTTCCCTTTCAAGCTATTCTACACTTTTTACTTGAAGGGGATCCCCGATCTGCCATCTGAGTTGTTGTGTACAGCGGTTCCTCCGTCGCCGACGGTGGAGCCATCACCTGAAGCTAAAGCTTGTGAGGATGGGGCCGCACTGAATAATTACACTAATTAAGTGGGGGTGTTGATGTGCAAATCACAACTTTTGTTGGGGTCGTTCTGAATAATCAATAATTATGAGCTGTAGAATTAAAAAATCATTGTCCTTTTATTTTGCAATTTTTGGTCTGTTATTTGTTGTTTGTTGGGTTAAACTATTTTGTAGTACTTTGTATGTATGCCTATTTTCTGAATGATAAAATGAAAAAAAATATTTGGTAATGCA
Source organism: Solanum paucissectum (assembly GCA_029582445.1). Classification (NCBI taxonomy): domain Eukaryota; kingdom Viridiplantae; phylum Streptophyta; class Magnoliopsida; order Solanales; family Solanaceae; genus Solanum; species Solanum paucissectum. The sequence goes on from JAJONZ010030445.1 coordinate 15,810, forward strand.
AGGACGTGTATTTGTTCAATGACTCCTTTTTATTGTTGTCTCTATCCGATGTTCAGTATCCACATTGAAGCCCGACTAAAGGGCTCGAACCCAAAATTCACATTGAAGCCAGACTAAAGGGCTCGAACCCAAAATTAAAAATGAAGAGTATTTCCCGCTCAACCACAACCTTGTTTCGTGTTCAATGACTCCTAGTAAACTTGAAAATGACACTTTTTTATATGTTGGTAGTGCTCATAAGTTCAAGTTGTTTTCAGTTTAAAGTGTTTTATGTTGTGTGATAGATAGTAGGTGTATTTATTCAATTGTTCCTTTCATCATTATGGCCATTGGACCAATATATATTTATTAGAGTTGATAGTTAATTCACCATGTGTGTTTTAATTCTTTAGTTTTTTTTTAGTCTGAACTATCATCTTATATTCAATAAGGTTTATTTTAAATAGATAGATGATGATACGTAGTTCATATAGAAAAATGAATGAAATGGTGATAGTTCAAACAAAAAAAGTATAGAGTAAAACTTATTTTTAAAAGAATCATTCAAAAGTGTATTTGATTATTATCTCTCTTTATTATAAACTCTTACTTCCAAATTTCCAATTTATCATGTCATAAGTCGAGTGCAAATTCTAATTAAATCTTGAATATTCTTACAACAATTATTAACATTAGTACTTAAAAACAATTATTTTATTATTTTATCTATCTATACATCCGCGTCAAGCGTGATATGCTTCCCTTATTTTATTTTACATATTAATAATGTTTCATTTATCACACAAAGTTTTATATACTAATTAATATGTCGTGATATATTTTATCTATTTTATTTAACATGATAATATTTTGCAGATCACTCAAAGTTTAAATGTACTTATAAAAAAGAAAAAAGTCCACGAATAAAAATTCTTTTAACTTTCTCTAGCATAAATGTGTTTCCTCCCACTTTCCTTACCAAACAAAATGTGGAGAATATTAGCAACGTAACTAACTTTTTTTTAATTAATTACAAACACAAAAACAGCCATTTACAGAACACCTAACACGATCCTAAAGTCCATATCATGTGATTTACTGATGATTTGTTTTCTTTTAAAATTGATAATAATATAAAATTATAAGGTGGAGTATTTTATAATCTGTGTTCATTAACACGTGTTTTAGAATATAATATTAGTTGGATTTTGGGATATTGGATACCCTTAACTAAGTTATGTTAATTTTATTTATGGAGCTCATGCACTTGATGGGCTTATGTACTAGTAATTCAAGATTTCAAGGTCTTATTTTTTTTAGAAGAAATCCAACCAGTACGTAGATTTACAATAACATAAAGGGGAATTTCGCAAATAGCAATTATAATAAATTTATTTATGTTTTATAGTTATAGTTTGTATATTTATAAGTTATAACTATCGTTTAGTTGTCTCGTTAAGTATTCGGAATACAATAAATCACGATTAAGTATGTTTGAAGGAAGGTGAATTAATCTACATAATCTTTTAACAAATTAGGGAAAAAGATTTGAAATATATTCGAACTTTGATTGAAATTGTTGTAATAATATCGAACTTTGGAAAATACCTTTTACCTCCCTGCACTATTTAATAGTGTATTTTAAAGGTATATATGTGTCCACGTGGACTTTATAAATAGTAACGTGTCCACGTGGACTTTATAAATAGTAACGTATCCACGTGGACTTTATAAATAGTAACGTGTCCACGTGGGCACATATATACCTTTAAAATACACTATTAAATAGTGCAGGGGTAAAAGATCCTCCATAAAATTTAGTATCGTAACAGTAATTTCGACCAAAGTTGAAATATTTTTTTCAAACCCTTTTCCCAACAAATGAACATCATTAATATATAGCAGATTTGTAATACGAAAAATGAAATTTAAAATTGAAATTTCTTCTGTAAGCAAAATATTTATTTCAAAAGATTTATTTTGGTGTGTATTTGAGAAGCCAATTAGTAGTGTGTTTAAGAAGTTCCATTTCTCCCTTGGCCGTGTATGTCATTCTTTTTCACCCATCTTGACACTTGTCTTATAATGATTTTTTGCATGAAAACTAATGGACAAGTGTCTTGTGATTAGGTTTCTTATTGGCCTATAAATAGGCATGAATTTTTTGAGCTAAGTAGAGAAGACATACTTGCTAATATGTTTTAATTTATTGTTTCTCTAGGTCTCTGTCTCTTATAATCTTCTCATTTTAAGTTAATTAATTCTTTGGCTTTGTTATTTTATATCCCCTAATAACTTGGAAAACTTTGTTTAATTCTGGGGAAATATTTTACATCGTTAAAATAATTTCTTAGGACAGTGTCCAGTACGACTCAAGTATTAATTTTATGCACTAATATTTATATATCATAGTAGTATTATTGTGAAATTTTCAGTTATTTCCCCAACATCTTCTACAATAGATTTAAGTACCCATTTGAATAAGCTTATAAAATGAGAGTAACTGCCTGGCCTCTTTGGATTGTTAAAAAAAAAGGGAGTAACATCTGTGTTATTTCATTTATTTTTAAGAAAATGTATACACTATGTTAGTACTATTGCTTTAGAAGTAATCAAAACGAGTCGAAAATTGGGGTGTGTTTGGTATGAAGGAAAATGTTTTCCATGGAAAATGTTTTCCTAGAAAATGTTTTCCTGGAAAACAAGTTGATTTTTGACTTATTTTCTCATGTTTGGTTGGTGATTAGAAAATATTTTTCGGAAAAGATTTTTAGTGTTTGATTTATGAATGAAAAATGTTTTTGAGAAATATCTTTTATTTATACTAGAGCAGAAAATAAT
>JAJONZ010030446.1:0-14982 GCA_029582445.1 Solanum paucissectum
GTCTTTTTTACCCTTAATGAAATGATTTACAACCACACAAATTTCTATCATTCATTTTGGACCACAAGTTTTAAAAGTCTTTCCATTTTTCTTAAAGTTTGTGCCAAATCAAAGTACATCATATAAAATGGGACGGAGGGAGTACTTTATAAATTACACGAGAAAGTTATAACTAGCAATTTGATCTTTACAATATAAACTAATTTCATTTTAAAATTCTAGTCATGTTTCACATAATTCAATTCTTGGGAAGCAAAAAGGTAAGAAAACATTTTCCAACAATCAGAGTAGTTCCTTTTCGGACATTACTAATTTGTGTGCTCACATAATTAAGACAGACTTTCTGTATAATTTGAAATATAAATGAAAAGAACAAAATATATTTTTGGTATCATATTGCCAATTTAGTCTTGATGTCTAACTAATAATGCAGTCAAATAATTAATTCCATTATTCAATAGGTTTCTTTTATTAGATGGAGATCCACGGGAATCATGGAATAAAGTTTGAAATGGAAAAATTATGAGTCAAGTTGGAAGAGTAGGGTTATGTGTTATGACCCATTAATACCCATCTCAGTCGACTAACTTTGGGCAGGTTGGGTAATGACCCATTTATCATTTCAGCCCATTTTGACCCGGACAAATTCAGCCCAAATCGCCCATTTGCCATTATTAACTGGTAATGTATAAGAGATATGGTTATAACAGTCTTTGGAATAGCTAGGTCTTTTCAGGAGCTTGAGAGCTTCGAAGAAAAATATCTTGCATACCAACTATATTGAAACCACTAGGGCTTTGGTCTAGAAGTAAGAGTGTAGTTTGTGAGGTGTAGATTAGCGACACATCACAATTTCAAACCCTACCCCAGACAAAAGCATAGTATCTAAGTGGAGAAGGATGGAGGGGCAAGTCCACTATCCACCGAGTTTCAGACCGTGCACCACCAACCCTTGGGGATTCTTGGTTATCAACAAAATAAAAAAGACCAATATATATTTTGACAATAGAAGCACAAAAGCCACAATAGGAATACTATGAAATATAGCTTAACTTACGATCACGATCTGCCTCTTCTATCATTTCCTGGATTTCTCTGTCAGTAAATCGCTCCCCCAACTCATCAGCGATTCTTTGAATGTCCGCAGAAGAGATTTTCCCCTACATTTAAATGCTTTAATGATTAGTCACAAGCCAAGAAAACAATTTAACTGTACGGAAGATAACCAAAGAAGCAGAAAGCAGGAGAGTAAAAAAAGCAAGCACATTTTTATCTTGATCAATAATGTGAAATGCCTTCATGAGCTCTTCTTTAGTGTCCCTTTCTCCAAACTTGGCAGTCATCATGTGCACAAATTCATCAAAATCAATTGCACCACTGCCATCCTTATCAACTTCTGCAATCATTCGATTGATCTCCTGGAATAACAAACACAATAATGAGCACAGTACCACATATGAGAATAACTGACAAGGGCAGAAAAGAAGAAAACTAAAATCAAGGATTAATCCGCGAATAAACAGTATTTGACACGATGGAAAGGCTCCAAATTAGCACAAGGAGAGAGAGAAAGTAAGAATGAACTTATTCCTAAATGACTTTCCAAATAACAATGAAAGAGTAATCAGATATTAGAAAGGTTAAAATCCTGATACAGGCCTCCAAGGCCAAATCTTGTTAATATTTTGCCAATAGGATCACTGACCAGCCATCATGTTAAAGGCTAAGAGGAATATAGACCAAAAAGAAAAAATCGAAGAACTCTTAAATAATCCATAGATTTCCTTTATTTCCCAGATTCAAAACAATATGCTGCACGACTAACTAAAGACCACATCACCTTACATCTTGGGTGTCAATTAACTACAAGTCAAACACAAAATAATACAACTCAATATATGTGTTGTGGTTAATATCATTCTTAAATCTGCAACCAGGCTATCTACTTAGAAAATCATGTACAGAGTGGAACCGTTGCTAAACAGTCACTATTAATACATTAATTGATAGCCACCCAAGACATTTCCCAAGAATCTGGATTAGTGTATCAAACTATCAATAGAAAGGAGCAGAGACTTTAAATAAACTCAACCACAGTTTGTCCAAAACAGAAAAGAAAACCAAAGATGAAAGAACTTTATGTTAACCATTGGTATCTGAAGGTTGATGCAAGGGAAGGGGGGGGGGGGGACACGGTACATAAATTTGCAACTTGGATATGAAAAAGCAAAAGCACCACCAAACAAAAATTTCAAGACTACAAGGAAAATCAGATAATCTTCAGTTGGCAGTCATAATGCAATAAAACCACCATCTGTAATAGGACAAAAAGTAAATCATTGCATCTCATGAGTTCAAGTTATATGCTTCAGATACTAGTACAGATATTGTTGTGATTCAGTATCTTCACTGTATGAAATATGTTGTTAAACAGAAATATACAGTAGCATATAGTTATCAGAAACAAATATATGAACTAGCATATATAATACCTCTTCAGTTGCTTCAAAACCCAGAGCCCTGTAACAAATGATACAAGTTTTTATCAATAAAAATGAAGCGGTAAGGGCACCACAGACAGAGAGGTGCAAGAAAGTAGAGGATCACAAAGACACAAAGTCAAGTTTTAGGTTGTTAATCAGATATCCAGGACATTACAAGGAATAGCAAAGAAGTATCACAAACCTCATAGCAACATTGAGCTCTTTAGCATCAATGGTTCCTAAATAAGTTGCACAAATTAACAGTCAGAAAGAAGTTTAACCATCAAAAAACTGCGTCTAGTATGGATTCCTTAAGGTTTATTTTATTACCAGAGTTGTCTGTATCAAAAAGCTCAAAAGCCTCTCTTATTTCTTGCCTTTTCTGTTGAGTTAATCCCTGATTACGTCCTCTAGGTTTCTCTCTCCGTGACTGACCTCTGTAAAGGCTTCCCTGCAGGAAGACATCATTCAGGTGAGCGATATGGACAGATATAGGGAGAGAGGGAAGGAAACAGGAGAAAATCGAACAAGTAAAAGAGAAGTAAGAAATACAAATTGAAAAAGAAACACATAGCACATAAATTTTCCCACTCTTGATTAAATGCAGCCCTGTGTTCTTAATACATCATTCATTACAATTATTACAAACCATAAATAAATTTAAAACAAAAATCTGAAATAAATAGGCTTTCCCAGCCAAAACAGCCAATCTTTTCCACATTCTAGGCAACTATTCAACTATTCAACTATAACACCTCAGAAATGGGAAAAGGGCAAAGAACTTCAAGTTTTGGGCTACTTGGTGAGCTCATGCTCCGAGGACCTTGTCACCTATGTTTATATTCTTTTATGTCTTTAGTTTTCTGATATTGTATGTGGTGTATAGGTTACATCCCAACAACTTTTGATGTACTAGATTGGCTTATCGAGACTATGATGTCACTTCTGCTTTTATGCCAAACTCTTTCATTATATGAGATTCTCTTACTATTTTCTATTATGTTGTGTTGTATGTGTGTCAAGTTGCTTGTGTAGGGTCTCTCCGTGTCTTGTACGTCATGTCATGTCTAGGGGTGTACTTTGGGTCATGACATCAACTCATCCCAATGTCAAAACTATACTCTATGCCAACGTACAAAGTTTATATCAAACCCTAAGAAAATGGTATTTGTGTATATATCAAGCAAAGGTTTAGTAAAGGCAATATCAATCTAGTGATATCCAAGAGTTAAACGGAAACAGAAGCTAGCATGCCTTTGGGGATGAATACATATGCACAAGATATCATAGGTATTTAGAAACCAACTGAAAAGACAGAAATTACAAAATATCTTGTGTCTAGTATTTGTTAAGCTTACACAAAACACCCTTTTATTACTTGACCCTGAATTGAGGCATAACCAAACAGATCTTAAGGGCATTGTATTTAAGTAGGCATTGCTTCAAAAGGACTTATAATTAATGAAAGAGAGACATGGCACTGATTTATATAAAAAATATTTTCTTATAATCTCTATGTATTAAAAGACATCACTCAGTCTTCATCAAACATATCAGGAAAGGAGAAGATAACAGGTCAAGACGAAATGAATTTTATGAGCAGACATTATAAATATTATTAAACTAATTAGGAATTTGTAGGAGAAATCATGCCACAAAATACACTCTCGGACAAGAGGCAAGCTTGACATCCTATGTAAACATATGGCACAAGTTTAGCACTTTAGACAAACAACCAAGTGTCACGGTACACAAATGAGATTCAAAGATCCGTTCAGCTTACGAATATCATCAAGTTCAAGGGCTTGGAGGCACATATAGGATTGGGGGCACTTATAGGGTCAGGGTTACATACATGGATGCTTCCACAAAATGCCTATCGCGCTCGAGCTTTCCAACAACTATAGATAATGAAAATACAGCAAACTAACATATTAAGAATTGAAATGACTTTGATGGAAACTAACCGATCAAGAAGGAACAGTCAGGAGAACAATAACACTTGATACACAGTGGTTCAAGAAGCACTATCCAATCCCCGAACAGGGCCATAAAGAAAGAAATTGCTTCTAATTTTCAGTTTAAAAGATGAAAGTTTTACCAAAATTCCACGTACTAAGGAATTCACACCCATGAAAAAAATCTTTTTGTTGCTATATATAAGCGTTAAGAATCAGCCCGAGGATCACATTGATCAAGTTTACCATATTTACTTGAAAGGGGAAAGAAACAGATTGCCATGAATTGGGTTCAAAATTGGAAAGGAAAGGACCATTTAAGACTATCCAAGTTAGTTTCTAACTTTCACCAAAAATGATGAAAATTCGACGAGCAGCACAATGACCCACATATTTGATATGCTAAATTGTCATTCTTGTTGGTTCATGCATTCTATACACTGATTATACAAACAAAAAAGTAGGCAGAATTTGAACAGCATATAAGAACCGACTACGAGCTAAACTGATTAAAAAAAAATCAAAATAAGGAACGAATACGGACCTCGGCTATAGTCATCACGGATCCCTGGTCGAACTCACACTCGAACACGAACCAGCAAATAAGAGAACACAACAATGAAATATGATGGTGATCAAGTAGTATTAACTATTGGTGTGTAAATGAGTAATTATTGGTATATGAAATGGATCGGGAGACAGATGGAAGATGAGAGGATAGAGGTGATGGCGATTTGTTCTCGACGGGGAGGCGATGAAGATGGGGTGGAGCAGCGGCGAAGGAGATGGGAGGTGGCGCTGGGAAAAGGGCAAGAGGAGGATGCGCGGCGCTGGTTGTCTCGCCGGAGCGTGGCGGGGACGGAGAGAGAAAAGGAGGTGGGCGGCGGTCGTTTACTGGAGTGGAGGAGAGAAAATTTATTAGGGTTTGGTGTGTGGTGAAATTAAAAGGAGAAGAGATGAATGCGATGATCTAGTCCATTGAATAAATCATACGGATTGATGGATGAGATTAAAAATGGAGTTTTGGAATTTCACAAGATTTATATAAATTTGGTTGAAAATGAAATAATAAAGGCTACCATTGAAACAAAATGGAAAGGACGGACTATTATTTATCTTCTATGGGCTTCTTTGGAAAGTCATCTAGTAATTGAATTTGGTGTAATTGGATGTAATTAAATTGTTTGGCATGTTTGAATGACTATGTAATTACTTTAGTCAGAAGATAATTGATTATAATTGTAGACTTGGTTTGTCATTTTGGGAAATTGTGTGAATTTACCATTTTGCTCGTCTCGATATCGACTCTGAGTCTTTTATAATTGAGTTTTGAAAATTGGTTAAAAACTTTGAGTTTAAAGTTGGGAATTTGGTAAGATTTGAGTTTGAAAGACTAATATTGTCAAAAAGAGGTTTTCAGTGTCTTTTTGAGTTTCGAGTGTCGTAATGGAATTTCATTGATTGCAGTATTACCGGGAATATGAAATCTAAACTATGAGAGTTATCGATTTCAAATTCGGAGTTTTTTCGAGGATTTGAGGTCCTAAGTTGGAAATTGTTGAGAATTTAGCTTTTGGGTTTACTTTGATCAACATTCGAGGTTCAGATGCTTGGATCGGAATTCTAAGAGTTCTGTTGGATTAGGGGGATGTTTATAGGCCTAGGAGAGTTCTTGATCAATTTTTGAGAGGTCTCGAGCTTGTTTTAGCCTTAATCCCGAGGGTCCTTTCAATGTTTTAAGAGTTGGTTGGTTTTTCTAATGCTGGTGTGCTTCGCTTTCGCGAAGGGTGCCTTTGCTATCTCGATGTTTGTGAAAGCAAGACCCTGATCGCGAAAGCGGAGGGCCTCAGTTAGGCGAGGTTCGCGATCGCGATGTTTGGGAAAGCGAAGGTCCCCACTTTCACGGGATTCGCTTTTGTGAACCTGAGGTTAGTTTTGTGACATCATAAAGGGGTTTTGACCCGCAAATTTCGGGGTTTTTGTCCCCACTTTCCATTTTTTGCTTGGTAATTCCTTGAAGGCTATTTGTGAAAGGATTTCTTGTGCTAAATCATTTGGATAAGCTTTTATGATCCTAAAACTTTATTTCTCTTTAATTATTTATGGATTTTAATATCAAAACTTGAGTTTTTGATTGGCAAATGACAAAGTTTTTTTAAAAACTCAAGTTCTAAATTAAAATGGAGATTGTGAACTCATTTTATGTGTTTTTTTCAAAATGATTATCACCAATAAGTTCCAAATGCCTTGAGTAATGATTTCAAGTAAAGAATTTTGGATTTAAACTTCATTTTCGGAATTTGGTTTTGTCGAGTGACCCATTTTTCAAAGTATTGAATTGGGTATTGTTATTTCCGGATTTTTTTGTGAATACTTGATTGATATAGATTGTGTGACTTTGGACATTGGTTAGAAGGGAAAGACTCAAGTCTTGGAGTGACTAGTTGGTTGACTTAAGACAAGTGATCTCCTAAACCTAGTAATTTAGTAAAATTTGTGTATTGCCTTCATTGTGTGTTGGGAGTAATGAGAATGAGGTGAGGATTAATTATCCACTTGATAAATCTTAATGAATAAAAAGGGGTTGAAATGAAAAGAATATGTATTGATCATAATGCTTGTGAATTGCCTACCTTTATTTGATGATTAATGAAATGCTTGACAACATGAATGTGAACTTGAATTGTTTGATTTCTTGTCTCTTCTTTATGGTGTAAACTTGCTTATGTGCATTGATTGTCGTACATCGTGATGAGACTTGTGATATAAAGCCGATGGAAAATAGTTCTGGCTAATGAGATGATATAAAGTCAATGGGAAATAGTTCGGGCTAGTGATATGATATAAAGCCGATGGGAAATGGTTCCGGCTAGTGAAATGATATAAAGTTGATGAGAAATGGTTCTGGCTAGTGAAATGATATAAAATCGATGGGAAATGGTTCTAGCTAGTGAAATAATATAAAACCGATGGAAAATGGTTATCAAAGCCGATGGGAAATGGTTCCGGCTAGTGATATTGGAACGATGAGAATGGTTCTGGCTAGTGATATTGAGCCGATGAGAAATAGTTCCGACAAAGGTTTCATTATTGTGATTTGATGCATTTTGATGCTCATGTTTGACTTAATTGTTAACTGTGATGGATGTATTTGTTACGTGTGATTGATCTACTTGACATTGAGATTGACTTACTTGATTCTTGTTGGTCGTTGAATTGTGACTGTTGAACTGTGATCATTGAGCCTTGTGAGCTGTGTATTGTAGAACTGTTAGGTTGAGCTGAATTCTCTACAAGTTGCAGTTTGAGGAGGTTCGGTTGGAATGGAAAGAGTATTCGATTTCTAGTTAGTTGCTTTGATTATTAGATTGCTTGTTGTATATCGTGTTGTTAGTACTCACTTCTTCATTATACGATTGTGTAGGTTCTGAGCCCGGTACCGTGTGATTTCTCTCCAACCTTTGAGACTTGTCAGAGAACTGTCTTATTCTAATGATCTTTTGATGATTTGTAGCTATGAAGGCTAAAGGACAAGGCGAAGATGAATGAAAGAATGACCAAAATGTAAAAAGAAGTACAATCTATACATTGATGATCACCAAACAAGAAAGGCGGATCGCCTAGTGAGCATGACCTCGCCTGAAGTGACAGTGCACAACACTTGTATTTATTGAGGCAAGTCAGTGAACTCCAAACAAAAGGTGACTCGCCGAATGAGAAAGGGCGAACGGGTTGACCATCACCGAAGGCAACAATACAAGGAGAAAAATTGAAGGCTCGAAATGTGAACTAAGGTGGTACTTGGCGATACGCCGAATGTGAAAGACAGAATCAAATGATGTCACTGACTAAGGTTCAAACACCTGAAGCCTAGAGCAAGAAAAGGCGAGCTGGAGAGAAATTGGTGATTCTCTCAGTGTGATCGGTGAGCCCGACTAATGTCGCCTAATGGGTAGCGTATTGAGTTTTGGGAAACTATAAATAGCCCAAATGAGAGAGAAAAAAAAGAAAGTTCAGCTGAGTTGCAATAGGTTTTGGTGTATGAACAAGTGAAGAGATAAAAAACACTTTACCTTATGAATAACACTTTGTAGTTTTTGGGGTTTTCAACTTAGTTTTTGAAAATTGACAAATTGAAGTTGAATCCAAAGTGGGTTTGATTGTAATTTCTTAATTTCATGTTACCCATGACTGCTTTCATGAAATGTATGATTTCTTGCCTTTTGTGATGGGTGGCTAAAACCCTAAGATCTAGGAGTGAAATTATGGGGTTGGGTGTCAATTTAATGTAGTGGGTATTTTGTTATGCTTTATTTTGCTGCTATTCATACATAAATTTGGGACAATTAGCATTGGGTTAATTTATGGGTTAAGGTTGCAAACTTTATTCTTATTTCCGATCTCCAATTGATGCTCGAAAGAGATTGATTGTAGTGGGTAATTAGTCTAAGACTAGCAATTTAGGTTTGATGTCTGCAACTTGCTTGAAAATAGAGGTTGTTGGTCGGATCTATTTGCCCTATTTCTGTATCGAAAGAGAGAATAAAGTAAGGTATTGGGTTGTTTCGTATAATATGTAGATGAGACCGAAAGGAGATTCTATGCAAGAATGCTATGAGATTGAAAGAAGATTAGCGTCATTGAAGATGACCTAGCCTATTCATGAATGTTCATCACTATAGAGCAACACAATTTCCCCTATATGTAACATTAATTTCCGATCCCCACAACCCTAGATTGCTTGTTGAATTTTCCAAAAGTTTAGTTAATTGTGAGAATTGATAACTAAATCTTTTTGTTAATTTGGTGGATCATCCACCCACTTGTTCTTACTCTTACAAATGAATGATTTTACAATCAAAATTTCTTGATAGAATTTTCTACGATATACCATTCTACGTGGGATTCGATCCCAACTCTTAGTAGGGTAATTTTATTGACGATGATCACTGTCTCTTTTAATTAGTATTAAAGAGTACATTTGAGCGTTATAAAAATGGCATTGTTGCCTAGGAATGGTGGTAGAAAATTCTATTTGAGAAATTAGTTTGTAAATTTGTTATTGTTGCTTTGTTTTATTGTTGGTTGATTTCGCAGGTCTAATATAATGAGTGGCCATGATAGTGATAACGATAGTCACTATGATCGAAACGATAACATGAGTGATTCGAATGATATGCATGTGAATATTGTTCAAACCACAGGAGCCATCCTGATACCTCTCACAACTGGGAGGGATGTTGTCACACCCCACAATAGGGGGAGTAACTGGCACTCGATACCCTATAAGATCGAGTTACCCACTAAAACATACTAGCTAAATCAATTTGTGAGACAAAAAGATTAAGCAACACAACCTCTAAAAATTGAAGCCTGGACCATGAAGGTCATGACCTGAATGAGAATAAACCATACAAACAATGGTAGACAAGCCGAAAAAAAATAAAGATTGTACTATCTAGCCAACGAGGCTACAACCGAAGACATACCAACTTACACACACACACATATATATATATATACATGCCAAGACTATTGGCGGGAGATTGAAACATACAAAAATAAAACCCAGAATATTGAGTCCACAATTGCCTCTATGAGTGACATAAACACTGTCGGGATAAGGCACCGACTATACCCAAACTGTACAACAAAAGTAAACATCCTCTGATAGCCCCAGGATAAGATGGAGCTTACCAACTCACTGCTGAACCTGAATCGTAGTGGGCGATACGCTCAAATTACACCTCCCTAAAGAAGTATAAGCGATCGTTGTCAAATAAAGAACCCAACTTGTAGGTTGGGGTCGATCCCACGAGGAATATGGTTTAGACTTAAACTTAACTCACTCTTATATTCGTTTAGTCAACTTATTTCCGAGACAAGTAAGTAAAGGAGGGGTTTTTGAGTACCAAATAACTGATTGTTGTTAAGCAACAAGTGAGCAAGATTAAGACTTTGTTGTTATCAATGAGAGAGAAACTAGGGTGTATGTATTCCATATAAGCTCTTAACGCAGTAATCCTAATAATAGTAATCCTTTCCTAGTGTTTTACATGCAAAGTTGGTAAGATATGTATCCCTAAGTGATTGGTCCTCCAAATAGGGAATTTCACTCCGCACCTTGGTCTGGCTATGTGTGTATAATTTACTAACCCTTACCTTTACCTCAGATTAGACATCACATCAATGTATGACTTAGTTTTCACCCTCGCACTAATTGACATCAGACTATTAGATAGTATCACACTAAATCTCTTTTGATAATTATTTTCTTATTAACTACCTTCTTGGTCCGGCAAGTAGCAACAAGGCGAGTTCTAACGTTGGCCACCGTTAAAAAGACTTCTAAGCAAAACAATTACCAATACATGCATCAACATTATTCAAGAATTACTTAGTTATTATTCATCGTTGTTAATTGATCATGGTTCCCACAACCCTAGTTGTGGATTTAGCTACTCATGCTTGAAAGAACATAATTCATATTTTTAGATGAAGAAATCATGAACTTACGTATTGAGTTGAAGAAACCCAAAATCTTCAATTGAAATTCAAAGGAAAAATCTTATAAACCAAAATTAGGAAATCAAATTGCCAAAGTTTGCAAGTTAATTCACAAGAAAATACCAATAACTAAAAGTATACAATGGTGTATAACCCCTAAAAACGAGGTTTACATACCCTATTTATAGAAAAATTTGTCCTAAACAAAAAGGAAACGAAATAAGGAAATAAAACTACTGGACCCGACTTTGATCGACGAGATTGACCTACGGACCGTGGTGTTAGACCTACGGTTCGTAGGCCTCTTCCGTAGCTTGATACTTAGACCTTTTCCACAGAGGCTGGAACCTTCAACTTTCAGATACAAACAATGGGTGTGCAGTACGGACAATAGGTTGACCTATGGTACGTGGGTCCCATTACGTGGCTCCACACTTAGAACTTTTCATCAGGTACTGGAACTTCAACTGCCAGTGATCATTGACGGATGTCCAGGTGTAACAACCCAGAAAATTGATAGGTGAAACTATAGCCTAACGTATGAATCTTAAAAGTTTATGCATAAATTGGAGTTATGAAATAGTCCAAATTTTTTAATTAGTATAAGTTCAAGAGAGGGTTCAAGGAAGGCGAAAGGCATCACTGCCCTTAGAAGCTCCCTTGAACTTTGCCTTAGCCGTGTGGGCAAAAGGCATTTTGTAACACCTCTCAAAATGAAATAGGATAATTAGAGCTTCACATGCGTGTTAGTAGTTTATAAACTTGTATAAATGTTTGAAAATGAGTTTATAGGTCAGTTTAGTTGAGTTTGAAGTCAAATGTCAAGGAGAGGTTCAAGGCGTTCGAACACTAGTCATTTTCATTCTAATGTGTTCTAGTGTGTCTTGCATGTTTTTATGTGTTGTATGAAGTCTAAAATCAGTGGTGGTGACCCTACTATCCTAATAGGCATGTTTAGGGTCCCAACGTCCGGGTACGACTCCCTAAGGACCACCTTAAGGGTCCTTGGAGAGGACCCAAACGTTGGCATAAAAGGCTGCCTAGGCAGTGTGTTGGCAGTCTTGTTTGACACCCAGAGTGAAGACTCGTCACTCCATTGACGCCCCATCAATGGGGGCGTAGCTCCACACTTAGTTGTGGGAGCTTTGCTCCCAAATGTTGAGCCTCTGTCCCAAACGACGACCTACCAGGACGGTCCGTCAATGGTGGACCTCGATTGGTGCCCTGTTTCACTACCAAGTTTCGGCCAAGTGAGTGGTGAATTGATTCTAATTAGACCCTAGACGACTATTTTACCTATTTTTGGGTATTTTAAGTTAGTTAAAACTCTTTAACTTAGAATTAGACCTCATTATTCAATGGAACCTTCCCTCTCAAATAAATTCTCTCTCTAAAACTCCATGGAAGACATTGATGAAGCTTAAAGCTAGGGGATGGGTTCCTACTTATTTCTCCTTCAAATTCCTAAGGAAATTAATCATAAAGGTATGGGGATTTTATCTTTGATTCTCCTTTCAATCAAAGAGGCAAATCAAAGTGATTTCAATGTCTTTCAAAAACACTAAAAACCACAATTTCAATTATAAGCTTGGTTTATTGAATGAAAGTATTTAAAATGATGATTTATGTTAATATTGATGGTTTTAAGATAAAAAACTCCATGAACCCTTGCATATCTTGAAATCCTAAATTTTGGGTCTAAAGTGGGTCAATTGATTTTGAGCTAATAATGTGATATTAATGTGTAGATTGTTATGGGCTATTGATTTATGTATTGTTCTATATTGAATTATGAGGAAATAATGGTCAATTGTGTTATGTTGGATGTTGGCCTTGAATGGGCAATTGTGATCCAAGGTTTATGATGATGATGAAGTTGTCAATAGATTATTGATTCTAGTATTTTATATATCTATGTTGAAGATGTTAGAATTGTGAGGTTTGATCCCTTTGAAAGTGGGGAGGTGTTTACTTTATAAACATGTTGTGATCATGGCCTTGTAGGCAAAGTTGGATGATTGTTGTTTTGAGTAATGTTGATTATGTGAAGGTAATGTGATATGATGTGAATTTGTGTATGGTGTAGGAGCATGAAATGTGACCTTGTGTAGAGACTATATGTGTTATGCTTGGTTGTTGTCTTCTCTGAATGACCTATAATGAATGTGAGGTTAGGATAGACTATGTTTATCTACTCTCACACCTAGTGAACAATGAATGAAAGAATGAAAGAATGTGAGAATGAATGAAAAGAATGGTAGTTAATGCTAATGAATGAAAGTTGGGTCTATTAGAAGGATAGTTTCATAAAGTACTCCTTTATATGAATGGGGTTCCTAGATGAAAGGTTTTCTCATCTTTGAATCCAAGAGCTTCCTTAATGAATGAATGTGGGTTAGGATGAGTACTACTTCGTGAGTTGAGATGAGAGTACTTAGTAGCAATCCTTATCCCTAAATGAATGAATGAAATGAATGTCCAACTCCGTGGGGGAGTAATGTCTAGCACCGAGAGGAAATGAAGATGGGTGGATACTCCTTCGTTAGTTGAGATGTGAGTATTTAGTAGAAACCCTTAAGATGGATGCCCCTTCGTTAGTTAAGATGTGGGTACTTAGAAGCAATCCTTCTATCCCTTAACTATGTGCCCACATAGGACTAGCTAGTGGTCTCTACCACGTAAAGGCTAAAAGAATGACCCTACCTTAGGCAAGTGGGGATCCCTCATCCGGTAAGGGTACTACCGGGATTCCATGTCAAGCTCCATGGTCTATGTCGGTTAAGGCTCTCCCTCCCCCACATTAACGAATGAATGAACTAGGGCTCTTAAGGGTGTACTACTTAGGATAGGTGGTGGAATGGGACATCATCTAGACATTGCACAAGTAGACATTTAAGGGAGATCTTGGTGTGTCTTAGTAATGATAATGAATGAATGAGTCTTATTGGGCTAATTAATGAAAGTGTTGGTTTTTGAGCATGCTAATATGAAAGTGAGTCATAATGAATTGAATGCAAGTGATTATGTTGAATCGAATGTATGTGATGATCTTATGTCACTAATGAATGAAGTTGTCTAAACGCATTAATTTGAATGAACGATTTATGTTGAGATGTGAATGAAGCTTGTCTTATGTAGCCTTAATGATCACTTGGGTGTGGTATGGAGAGGTATTATGGGCTGCTTCACCATATTTTACATAGGTGAGTCTTGGATGACATTTGATGAGTGTTCTAGTTTTATGAAATGACTTGTTGGCTTATGTGCTTATATGTCTTATGTGATTAATTGGTGAAGGTTGAGGTATGCTTGGTAAGTGCACTTTGTGTGACCTTAAGGTGGTGCCTTAGTGTGGGTGATGGTATTGTAACACCCCTCAAAATGAAATAGGATAAAGTAGAGCCTCACATGGGTTTTATGCATTAATAACTTGTTAAAATAATGAGGAATAGCCTTTTAAGTCAGTTTTAAAGAGTTTGGAAGTCAAACGTCAAGGGACGACCAAGACGTTCGGAAACTAGGCTTTTACGTGTTGGTGCGTTCTAGTATGTTGTTCATGTTTTTATGTGTTTTTTGGAGTCTAAAATCAGTGGAGGTGACCCTAGTGTCTTAATAAATGTCTTTAGGGTCAAAACGTTCAATTACGACGCCCCGGGACCACCCTAAGGGTCCCCGGGAGGACCCCAACCCTTGGCCAAGCAAGCTGCCAAGGCAACTTGCAAGTTGTGCTTGGAGGGAGTGGCTCCGCGTCGTGGACCTGCTCCACCAAGGGCCAAAAAATGTCTCCGCGACGCGGAGACACAACGGACTTTATTGTCTCGGATTTTAATTTCTAGAAACTTGCGGGAACACCTCCGCGTCGTGAACTTGTTTCCCGACGAAATCTGCGAAAATAGAACTCAAGTTTGACTTGTTTAAATGGTCCAACTAAGTGAGGGGTACTTTGGGGAATTATTATAAACGGTTATTATACCTATTTTAGGGTATTTTAGTTGGTTAAAACCCCTAAACCTAGAATTAGACCCCATTCTTCA
>JAJONZ010030447.1:0-14541 GCA_029582445.1 Solanum paucissectum
TTGAGTTAATATCTTCTTTGTATTAAACTCATCAGTTTTCATATATCTCAGTTATAGTATATGGGTATTCCCCATCTTTTCATTTTAATTATGATTTAGCTTCCGCATCAGTTTATTATCTTTAGTATACTCATGATCATTCCAGCAGGGTTAGCTTGGGATCACTTGTGGTCCTAGGTCCCGTGTCCGCGTCTCGGGGGTAGTCTCGGGGAGTGACACAATTAGTCAGATATCTCAAACTTCTGATTAAGCTAGCATATTCCTTTTGATTTATTACATCATTTTCACTTTCAACAGGAAATAAGTGAACACTTGAATCAAAAGGAGTAGCAACATGCTTGCAATCAAGAAAGTTATATTTTTTCAAAAAATTTCTCAACATAATGTGACTGATCAAGGAAAATTCCATCACATGTTCTTGTTATTTTTATTCCAAGAATAAAATTTGCCTCACCAAGATCTTTCATATCAAAATGGCTTCTAAGAATATTTTTAGTTTCATCTATAACATTAATGTTAGAGCCAAAGATCAATAAATCTTCAACATATAAGCAAATAATCACATGTGAATTATTCCAAGACTCATGATATATGCACTTATCACACTCATATATTTTAAAACCATTTTCAATCATGCAAGAATCAAACTTTTCATGCCATTGCTTTGGTTCTTGTTTCAAGCCATATAGGGATTTAGTAAGTTTACATACTTTGCTTTCTTGGCCTGCTTCAACAAAATATTCGGGTTGATCCATATAAATTTCCTCATTTAGGTCTCCATTTTAAAAAGCAGTTTTTACATCTATTTGATGAATTTGTAAATCAAAAATTGCAGACATAGCAATTAAAAGTCTTATGGATGTAATTCTTGTTACTGGTGAAAAAGTATCAAAAAATTCTAGGCCTTCTAGTTGTTTAAAACCTTTTGCAACTAGTCTAGCCTTGTATTTATCAATAAATCCATCCGATTTCAACTCTTTTCTTAAGACCCATTTGCAACTAATAGTTTTACAACCCGGTGGTAAATCAACTAACTTCCAAGTTTTATTAGAAATTAGTGATTCCATTTCATCATTTACAGCCTCTATCCAAAAAATAGAATCATGTGAAGATAATGCTTTTTTCAAAGTGAGAGGGTCATCTCCAACATTAAACACACAAAAATCAGGACCAAAATATTTTTTTACTCTAGCTCTTTTACTTTTTCTTAACTCAAAATAATTAACTTCTTTATTTTTCAAAGAAGAAGTAGAAGAACTAGGTAGTGACAAAATATTTTGTTCAATCGTTTGACCCCTACTATTTTTAGAATCAAAAGGAAATTTATTCTCATGAAATATAGCATCACCCGATTCTATCACAATATTATCTTCAAGATTAAAAAATCTATATGCTGTACTATTTGAAGCATAACCAAGAAAAACACGAGTAGTAACTTTCTTACCCAACTTTATAATCTTGGGATCCATTAGCCTCACAAAGGCTAGACAAACCCAAACTCTTAGATATCCCAAACTTCGCTTGTAAACTTTCCACAATTCAAAAAGTGTCAATTTTGACTTTTTATGAGGCACACGATTCAACACATAACAAGCAGTCAAAATAGCTTCACCCCAAAAATTTAAAGGTGCGTGTGACTCAATAAGCATGACATTAGTCAATTCAACCAAAGTTTTATTTTTCCTTTCCGCTACTCCATTAGATGAAGGAGAATAAGGAGGAGTAGTTTCATGAATTATTCCCAATGATCTAACAAAAGAATTAAACTCATTTGATTCATATTCACGACCTCTATCACTTCTAATTCTTTTTATTTTTCTTCCAAACTGATTTTCAACCTCATGGAGATAAGTTTTGAAATTTTCAACAGCATCACTTTTATTTCTCGTCAAATAAACATATGTAAACTTAGAAATATCATCAATGAAAGTGATAAAATATCTATTACCTTCACGAGTTAAAATTCCACCAAGTTCACAAAATATCAGTATGAACTAATTCTAACAAATCAATTTTTCTTTCAACTTGGAAATGAGGTCTTTTAGTGATTTTGGCTTTACTACAAGCCTCACACTTTTCAAAATTCTTTTTAATCATTGGGATTAATCCTAAACTACTCATGATTCCAACATAACGATCATTAATATGACACAAACGAGCATGCCAAAAATTGATAGAAGAAAGCATATAAACAGAAGTAGAAATTTTATTCATTTCAACATTCAGTTTAAACATCCCATCACAAGCATACCCATTCCCCACAAAAATACCCTTCTTCCTCAGATTCAATAATTTATTAAATCCTGCTTTATTAAGAAGAAAACTAGACATCAATTTTTTTCTCATGGAAGGAGTATAAAGTACATTTTTCAAAGTTAACACCCTTCTATAGGTAAAACACAATTCGACATCTCCCGTTCCAAGCACTTGAGTAGTATGTGAATCACCAAGCATGATGGTTTTGGGCTCCTCAAAATGAGTATATTTTTTAAACCAGTCTTTGTCATAAGAGATATGACGGTTTGCACCAGAATCAGCCCACCATCCATCAACTCTCTCAACCATGTTTATGTTGGTAATCACCGCCACAAAGGTTCTTCGGTAACGTTTGCCTGAGGGTTAGGACCACATTTTTGGAATCTGTAAAATCAAGCAATATGCCCACTCTTGCCACAAACAAAGCACGGTCCCTTATCTTGAACTTGTTGATTTTGTGCTTGGTTATTTTCACTATTATTTTTCTTGGGAGGTCTACCATTGTTTTTCTTGAATTTTTTCTTCTTAGGCTTCAAAGAAGTATTTTTGTGAGATTCAAGAGTAGCATTATTTGAAGTAATTAAATTTACCTTCGTTGTGATGTTGTTCTCTTCTGTTTGTAAAAGTGCATCTTGGCCCCTTGCCTCTTCTTCCATGCAGATACTCATTATCAAGATTTCAAGAGAGGTTTCCTTTTGTTTGTGGCACATATATAGTTTTTTGAAATTCCTTCCAAGAAGGTGAAAGTTTATCTACTATGCCACAAACAATAAGGTTGTCTCCAATTTTGACCTCCTTGGACCTTAGCTCTCCAACAATCATTATAAAGTCTTGAGCTTTGTCCACCACTGATATGTTGTCCACCATTTGGAAATGAAAAAATCTACTAGCCACATATTTTTTCGCTCCCGCCTCTTCGATACCATACTTACTCTGCAATGCTTTCCAATTTTTCTTTGCACTAGAGTAAGTTCTATCATAATAATCATAAAAATTGATAGACAATTAAGAAGATAATACCGACACTTATAGGAATCACCATCGTACTTTTCCACTTTCTCATGATGAGAAATAAGTTCATCATCATCCATAGAGGTATCATCAACTTTATTAGGATTCTTCTCGGTTAACACATAAGAAATTGAGAAGACTTAAGTAGAAAAATACTTTACCCTTACATCTTTTGAAATGATTACCATTGAACCGAAATGGCTTGTTCAGGTCTCCCATCTTGACATCCGCAGTATTTTCAATCGTAGCCATTAGTGAATTCTCCTTAAAATTGTTAGTGAAAAACTTACAAGATAACAAAAAATACAAGATAACAATTGAAAATAAAAATGAAGAAATAAATCTCTTCAAACTGAGGCGCGAATATCTCGCTCTCTTTAAGGAGATTCAAGCCTGATAAGTGCTAACGCTCCTAGAAGTTTTGATGATCTCCTCACAAATGCAGGGACCTGGTCCTCTGCAGAGTATGCTCGTCTAGTGTCAATATGTTGTACAGATGTAAAAGCTATCTGCGTCAGCAAGTTGGTGGAGTTGCAGAGTACTCCACCAATCAAAAGCGACGAGGGTGTTTGTACATTGGATAATAATTCTTCATGACTAATATATTGACAAACACCATACTAAAATCATTCATTCAAAGGAGGAAGTCAACCATCAAGCCTTTCAAGAACTCATAAAGAAGTTTGCAAGGGACCTGGTCCCTGCAAGATTGCTTACATGAAAAGGTGACAAGACGGTTGTCAGAAAATTTGTCACCTCTGATGTGGTAGGTGTACAACTTTTCTAAAAAGTACGTCTTCAGCCAATAGGATTATTTCAACGAGTTTGTGTTGATTTATATTATCTCTTTCCAAAATACACAAACTCAAGATTTGGCAAACAAAACTTGGATTTTCTCTGAAAATTCAAAATCTTGAAAAGAAAGCCATATTCAAGGAAGAACAATACTCGTGCTCAACAAAGGGACCTGATAGAGTGCTGAAGCATCTTTGTTGAGTTTGAGTTTTGTCAGTCTTTGCATGTTGAAAAATCTCAAGTATACAAGCAAAGACCATCTTGGTGAAGTATTCTCCGACAAGTGCAACAAGGACCTGATCGAGTTGCAAGTGTCATAGTGTGTCTTAAGAGTTATACTTCTGTGCTTACATTGTAAATCTGTTCCTAATCTATAAAGGATTCAGATCTTGTTTCGGTTTCTAAAAGTCTAAATCGTCCAGAGGGTGGTGGGTTAGTGGGTAACCTGTGTGTTGCTTAGTTAAATTCTAAATCATCTAGATTTAGGTGGTTTAGTGGGCGGTGTGGTATCCGCTTAGAAAAGTCTATATTAATCAGTTAGGATTAGTTCAGTGGGCAGTGTTGTATCTGCTCTGGCTCAGCTAAGTGATAGAAGGTATTGCTTAGTGTGTAGATTAGCAGGCTAATCTCATTTTGTAAACTGGCTTTTACTTTTGCTTGTAGAAGATTAGTGAAAGCAGTTTGAAAAGTCCTGTTGAGAATAGGTCGTGGTTTTACTCCCTTGGGCAATGAGGTTTCCACGTAAAATTGCTTGTCAATCTTTACTTTCAGCATTTGCTCTTTACTATTTATTAATGTAACTGTGTTGAGGACCTGGTTTCATCTATATAGGTGGATGCATACATTCCAACAAGTGGTATCAAAGCTTTGGTTAACACCAAGAAAAGAAAAGAAAAGATTCTGAAGGAATGACAGCTCCACCCAATATGGAAGAAGGTCAGTCATCTACCAGACCACCCCGCTTTAATGGACACTACTATGGGTGGTGGAAGAATCGCATTCATGACTATATCAATGTTGAAGACACTGAGTTGTGGGACGTAATTCTTGACGGACCATACATCCCTACGAAGGAAGTAAAAGATGGAGAACTCACCACAACAGTTGTCAAAACCAGAAAAGAGTACAATGAAGCAGATAGGAAGAAGATAGAGAAGAACTATAAGGCTAAGAATATTCTAGTATGTGGAATCGGATCAGATGAGTATAATCGAATCTCCGTCTGTGAAACGGCCAAGGAGATTTGGGACTGTCTCCAAACTGCTCATGAGGGAACCACACAAGTGAAGGAGTCAAAGGTGGATATGCTTACGACTCAATACGAGAATTTCTGCATGAAAGCAGGTGAAACCATCTACAAGATGAACTCAAGATTCACATCTATAACCAATGGGCTGAGATGCCTTGGTGAGCCTATTCCCTTGAGCAAACAAGTTCGAAGAATTCTCAAAGTGCTTCCCAAGTCTTGGGAAAGCAAAGTGAATGCTATAACTGAAGCAAAAGATTTGAAGACTCGTGTCATGGATGAACTGATTGGCAATCTTCAAACATATGAGCTGAACAAGCAACATGGGACAATTATGAAGGAGGGAAAAAAGGAGAAATCGATTGGTCTGAAAACTTCTCAAAATGATGTTACTGATGAGGAGGATAAAATTGCCTATGTCACTAGAAGGTTTCATAAGATCATCAAGAAACATGAAGGTTTTCAAAAGAAAGCTTCGACCAGCAGAGCGGCAAATGTAAATGATCTTTGTCACAAATGTGGTAAACCTGGTCATTTTATGAGGGATTGCCCTATCCAGAAGCAGGAAACTCGGGATTTCAGACCGCGCAGAAGGGACCAAGTCCCAGACTATGCCAAGAGGAAAGCACATGCTGATAAACTGGTGAAGAAAGCTCTGGCAGTGTGGGGTAATTCATCAAGTGAGTATGAGGAAGATACAGACAGCCCAGAAAATGTTTCAATGATGGCTATTAAAGATGATGAAAATGTCTTCAACTCCATCTTCTCATTAATGGCAAAGTCTGATGATGAAGAGGATCTAAATAAGGTAACTCTTTTTTATCTTAAAGATGATCTAGATACTCTTCCCATTAAAAATTTGAGGAAACTTGTTGCATTGCTTATTGATTCTGTTGATGAACTAACCACTGAAAACTTAATGACGAATGAAAAATTAAGTTTGCGTGAGGATGAAAATTCAGCTCTTATCTCTCAAGTTTCTAAAATAAGTGTCAGGATAGGTATCATAGAGACTGGCAGCATGACACCTGAGGAGGATCCTAGTACCTCGGAGGGTGGAAAGCGAAAGCTTAGTATTTTTGAGGAAGAGTTGGAAGAAAAACTTAAAGTCTCAGAGTCTAAGCTAGTTGCCTCTCTTGAAACAAATTCTCAACTGATGAAGGATCTGAGCAGGGTCAAAGAAGAGTTAAACCACTCTCTAAAGTGGACTGACTCATCCAAGATACTCGCTGACTTGACTAGGCAGAGCTTCAATGGAAATAAGGGGTTAGGTTGCAGATCGATAGAACCTCCTTATAATCCTCATAGCAAATATGTGTCCATCTCTGACAATTTCTTATGTACTCACTATGGTCGAAATGGTCATCTGAAAGAAAAGTTTGAGACTCTGAGAAAAGTAAAAGAAAGGCATGTGAAATTTGTTAGATCAGAAAAGAATGTTAAAAGAGGACACAAGGTACTTGGTCCCCGTTACCATTTCACTAAGAACACTTTGCTCCCCTGGACAGAAAGGTTTCTTATTAAGCCTTTTGATAGTTATTAGGAACTCCGTCTGAAGTGGGTTCCTAAATCTAATAAGTGATTATTGTGCAGAAGAGAGAAAAGAGTCAGTGCAGGTACATGGACAGTGGATGCTCAAGGCACATGACTGAAGATACTTTAAACTTCCTCTCTTTGAAAGCACACCAGGGTGGTGATGTGTCATTTGGTGGTGGAAAGAAAGGTTATATTCTTGGTATTGGCAGGATAGGGAGATCTGCTGATAATTCTATAGAAAATGTACACTATGTGGATGGTTTGAAATACAATCTCTTAAGTGTATCTCAAATCTGTGACAAGGGAAATGAGGTAAAGTTCATGGCTGATAAATGTCTGTTACAAACTGTGCAACCAAGAAAATTGTGAGGTCTACAAAAAGAGTCAAAAATATGTACATTGCCGATCTTGATTCTATTGAAGGGGGCAATCTTTCATGCCTGAGTGCTCAAGCTGACAATGCAAATATATGGCATCGATGACTAGGTCATGTAAGTTCCTCTCTACTTAACAAGCTGGTTGCAGGGGACTTGATCCGCAGATTACCAAAGCTGAAATTTTCAAATGATAAAGTATGTGATACCTATGCAAGAGGGAAACAAACACGATCATCCTTCAAGGCTAAGAAGGGATTGAGCACAACCAGACCTTTGTAGCTTCTCCACATGGATCTATGTGGACATGTCAGAATTCAAAGCAGAGGAGGTAAGAAGTATATTATTGTAGTTGTTGATGATTTCTCCAGGTACACCTGGAATATGTTTTTGAGGAAAAAGGACTAGACTGCTGGAATTCTGATCACCTTTGCCAAAGCTATTCAACTGAATATCAACTCCAAAATTGCTAATATCCGGTCTAATCATGACACAAAGTTTGAAAACTGTCATTTTGAAAGTTTTTGTGCTGAAAATGGAATCAATTACAACTTCTCTGCACCAAGAACTCCTCAGCAAAATGGAGTGGTTGAAAGAAAGAACAGGACATTGGTTGATATTACAAGAACTATGCTAATTAACTCAGGGCTTACTATGATCTTCTGGGCAGAAGCTTTCAACACTTCATGCTATGTCACAAATAGGTGCCTTATTAGGTCCATGATGAAGAGGACTCCTTACGAATTGTTGAACGACAGAAAGCCTTCAATTGCTCACCTTAAACCATTTAGGTGAAAATATTTTGTATTAAATAATGGAAAGGATGACCTGGGCAAGTTTGATGCAAGGAGTGATAAATGGGTGTTTGTAGGTTGCTCCTCCACCATCAAGGCTTACAAGGTGTTCAACAAAAGAACTCTATGTGTTGAAGAGACCATGCATGTGACTTTTGATGAGTCTGAGAAAATTGATGCTCATAAGGGAGACCATGAAATAGATGAGCTGATCAAAGAAAGGGCAGACAAGGAAATCCAAAATCCTGGAAGCCAACATGTTGCAGAAGAAAATGGTGCAGATCTCATAGGAGTACCTGGTCCCTCTGTCACTTCCCAGGGGAATTCTTCTTAAAGCCCAGAAGATGATGATGCTGAATCTAATGCTGATGCAGAAGAAGAGGCGAGCAAAAAGTCCAGATGAAAACACCAATCTTCTCATCCACTAGACAATCTCATTTCCCCACTTGACTCTGGAATTCAAACTAGATCCAGAACAAGAAATCTAGTGGCATATTCAGCTTTCATGTCATCCATTGAGCCAAAGAACATCAAAGAAGCCTTACAGGATGCAGATTGGGTAACTTCAATGCAAGAAGAACTTCATCAGTTTGAGATGAGCAAAGTTTGGCACCTGGTCCCCAGACCCCTCAACAGAACTGTCATTAGAACAAGATGAGTCTTTAGAAACAAACTTGATGAGACTTTTTGCTCCTGTAGCCAAAATGGAAGTCATTAGAATCTTGATAGCATTTGTTGCTCACATGGAATTCAATTTTTTTCAAATGGATGTCAAGAGTGCCTTCCTGAATGGGAATCTGAAAGAAGAAATGGATGTCAAGAGTGCCTTCCTGAATGGGAATCTGAAAGAAGAAGTGTATGTCAAACAACCCCCAGGCTTTGAAGATGCAGAATTGCCAAATCATGTGCTGAAATTGGACAAGGCTCTATACGGTTTGAATCAAGCTCATAGAGCTTGGTATGAACGCCTGTCAAAATTTCTTCTTGCAAATGTGTTCAAAAGAGGTAAAATTGATAATACCTTGTTCTTAAAATCCATAGGTAAGGGGTTATTGATTGTGCAGGTTTATGTGGATGATATTATTTTTGGGGCCACTACAGATTTATTGTGCAAAGAATTTGCTGATTTGATGAGTAGTGAATTTGAAATGAGCTTGATGGGGGAGCTCACTTTCTTCATAGACTTGCAAATCAAATAGTCCGTTCAGGGTACCTCTATACGTCAAGAGAAATACATCAAGGAGTTGCTTCGAAAGTTCAATTTGATTGAGGCAAAAGTTCTTGGCACTCCCATGAGCACAAGTGTAAAGCTTGACTTAAATGAAGATGGAGTTGAGGTAAATCAGACTATGTATAGGGGAATCATTGGGTCACTCTTGTATCTCACTGCCAACAGACCAGACGTAGTCTTCAATGTAGGGATGTGTGCAAGGTTTCAAGCTGCACCAAAGGAGTCACATCTAAAAGCTGCTAAACGAATACTGAGATACCTGAAAGGAACTCATGACCTGGTCCTCTTCTACCCAACATGTGACTCACTTGATCTAATTGGTTTTGCAGATGCTGACTATGCATGCTTTCTTGTAGATTGAAAGAGTACATCAGGCATGGCACATTTTCTTTGATCTTCACTGATATCTTGGGGGACAAAGAAACATAATTCAGATGTTTTGTCCCCTGCTGAGGCGGAATATGTAGTTATTGCTTCATGTTGTGCTCAACTGTTGTGGATCAAGCAGTAATATGAGGATTTTGGTGTTCTCACTGATACAATTCCTTTAATGTGTGACAACACCAGTGCAATGAATATGGCCAAAAATCCTATGTAGCACAAGAGAACAAAGCACATAGATGTGAGACATCATTTTCTGAGGGACAATGTTGAGAAGCAAAATGTGGTGATGAAATTCTGTAAGACTGAAGATCAATTGACTGATATCTTTACAAATCCCCTGAGTAAAGAATGCGTCATTAAAAATAGGATGAGGCTGGGGATGCACAAGATTATCTGATTTCTTAACAAGTTTGCACAAAAAGCTTCTATTTTGATTATGTTAAGGAGGGCAGGTATCTATACATGTTTAATGCTTGTCACCTAAGAATTCATAACTGGTACCTTAATGAAGGTATACACTCTTGGTGTGTCTAGCTGAAGGGAAGATCAAATCATACAGACAGGGTTGCAAACTGAAAAGGGGACCTGGTCCTCTTGAGGTTAGTATCGCTTACGCTACTTTGTCTGTCTGTCAACATCACTTCCATGTGTCCATCGCCCATTCATCGCGTCAGTTTCAGATGTCTTTTCGCTTTTAATCTAAAAGTCGCCACTATTGGAGACCCGATGTCTTTTTGGTTTTAAATATTACTTCTTTTTGTGAACCAATTTCAAAAAAAATTCAAATAATTCTTGTTGAAATTCACTAATCCCCTCTCCAAAGCTTTTCTTTTTTTCTCTCAAAATGACTAACTCTAACTCTTTTCAAAGATCCCTATCTCCCAAGAAGTTGAAAACCCTAATTCATTCAACTTCTCCTTTCCTACTCTAGAAGGCAGGCTGCAAAGAAATCTCCTGTGAAAAGGGAGAAAGTTAGAAAACAGGTGGCTGAAAAATTTAAACCCGTAAAGGGACCAGGTCCTAGGGTTCAAAAACAAAGTGAAGAAAAGGAAATGACAAGGGAGGAGCGGATAACGACAATGGAGAACCAAAAGGTTTAAAATGGCAGAGTCTTTGACCCTGACATTCTAACCAAATTTGGCATGTCAAATCTCTTTGATGTTGTCTCCATTCAAGGATGGAACCATCTCTTTGAAACACCAGTTTCATACTTGCACGAACCTGGGGTGCGTAAATTTTTCTACAAAATGGAACTTTTGGAAGGTGGTGGAATCACGATTACTGTCAGGTATGTTGAAATATACCTGGATGAAGAAATTTTGGGGATCATTTTAGGAGTTCATGTGGAAGGAATTCGAACGATTGAAGGTTGTAAACCATCCAGTGACTTCACTAAACTTACCACAAAACGTGGAGATGTCAAAAGATCAGGGTTACCAAAAGGGTTTCTCAAAGGGGAATATCAATTGCTTTTCGAGTTCATCAACAAAGTGTTGATGCCCAGAACTGAAAAGAGAACAGTGGCATCTGCTGCTGACCTTTTTCTCATGGAGAAGCTTGATGAATTTGAGGAGATCAACCTCCCTGCCATTATGATGGAATGTGAGTGTGTTGAAGGAAAATCTAGGGGCAGATCTCAAGTGGCAGATGTTCTAGAGCAGCATGCTGCTCTTAAACGGGAAGTGTCTGTTCTTACTGAGATTCTGAATAACAAGGAGATTGAAATTGCTATACTGAAGTCTGAATTACAGAAGGCGGTTTCGAGGGAACCTGGTACCAGTGATGGAAATGAGCAGATGTTGCAAAAGTTGAGAGATGAAAATGAAAGGTTGTTGAAGACAAATGCCTCACTTAGTGAGGAAGTTATGGCTCTCAACAGGAAGCTTATCAAGGTTCATGAGGATGCAAATGAGCGTCTGTCTCTGTTTATGCGCACCCTCAATCCCCTTCCCCCTCCGTCCTATAAGTGTCTTGTTTCCCTAGTTTCCCTCTTTGTTCTTCAATCCTGACTAAAACTCTTGTGGCTTTGTGTTGTTTTGACTGACTATAGTGGTAAGTATTTGTGATCTAATGCTAAGTATGTTTCTGCCCTGTTCAAGTGTGGCTTAATATTCTCTTTATGCTTATATACACATGTTCTGTATGGCCCAAGGCCCTGAATTCTTTATTGCCTTGCATTTAACTTGAATATGTTTAATGCTTCACCTTTTCAATGATGTCAAAATGGGGAAGTTTGTTGTAAAGTTAACTGGAATTAGAGGCATTGATCTAAGTGGAACTATTGTAAAGTTAACTGTAATTAGGGGCATTGATCTAAGGGGGAACTGAACCAAGGGGGAACAGACTGAGGGGGGACATTGTTGTTAGTCATGCACTAACAAAGGGGGAATTTGTTGTGTGTTTGAATGAATGTTTTTACACTCATGTGAGGATCTGTGTAGGTTGTTTGTCATCATAAAAAAAAGGGGAAATGATAAGTGCTAACGCTCCTAGATGTTTTGATGATCTCCTCACAAGTGCAGGGACCTGGTCCTCTGCAGAGTATGCTCGTTCAATGTCAATATGTTGTACAGCTGTAAAAGTTGTCTGCGTCAGAAAATTTGTGGAGTTGCAGAGTACTCCACCAATCAGAAGCGACGAGGGTGTTTGTACATTGGATAATAATTCTTCATGACTAATATATTGACAAACACCATACTAAATTCATTCATTCAAAGGAGGAGGTCAATCATCAAGCCTTTCAAGAACTCATAAAGAAGTTTGCAAGGGACCTGGTCCCTTTAAGATTGCTTACGTTAAAAGGTGACAAGACGACTGTCAGAAAAGCTGCCACCTCTGATGTGGTAGGTGCACAACTTTTCTAAACAGCAGGCCTTCAGCCAATAGGATTGTTTCAACGAGTTTGTGTTGATTTATATTATCTCTTTCCAAAATACACAAACTCAAGATTTGGCAAACAAAACTTGGATTTTCTCTGAAAATTCAGAATCTTGAAAAGAAGGCCATCTTCAAGGAAGAACAGTACTCATGCTCAACAAAGGGACCTGATAGAGTGCTGAAGCGTCTTTGTTGAGTTTGAGTTTTGTCAGTCTTTGCATCTTGAAAATTCTCAAGTATACAAGCAAAGACCATCTTGATGAAGTATTCACCGACAAGCGCAACAAGGACCTGATCGAGTTGCAAGTGTCATAGTATGTCTTAGGAGTTATACTTTCGTGCTTACATTGTAAATCTGTTCCTAATCTATAAAGGATTCAGGTCTTGTTTCGGTTTCTAAAACTCTAAATCGTCCAGAGGGTGGTGGTTTAGTGGGCAACCTGTGTGTTGCTTAGTCAAATTCTAAATCATCTAGATTTAGGTGGTTTAGTGGGCGGTGTGGTATCTGCTTAGAAAAGTCTATATTAATCGGTTAGGATTAGTATAGTGGGCAGTGTTGTATCTTCTCTGGCTCAGCTAAGTGATATGAGGTATTGCTTAGTGTGGAGATTAGCAGGCTAATCTCATTTTGTAAATTGACTTTTACTTTTCCTTGTAGAAGATTAGTGAAAGCAGTTTGAAAAGTACTGTTGAGAACAGGTCGTGGTTTTACTCCCTTGAGAAAGGAGGTTTCCACGTAAAGTTGCTTGTCAATCTTTACTTTCAGCATTTGTTCTTTACTGTTTATTACTGTAACTGTGTTGAGGACCTGGTCCCATCTACATAGGTGGACGCATACATTCCAACAAAGCCCACTGCATCAAATGTTTTTCACCGGTCCAGCAGTAGTCCTCTTGACTTGTCCCCTCCAAGATACAACAACCTAATCACAAAGTGTAACTCAACAAACTCTGGACAAGAGTTGAGTCCAAATAGCCACAAAAAGAACACATCCCTTCAACTAATAAGAACTCTCTTTTTGACAAACTTTATGCACTCTATATTTTTCTCTTGTGTATTGTGTAACAAACTAAATGAACACCATCACTATTTATAGTAGAAGAAGTCTTCCTAGGAATAAATAGGAAGATAATGGGATAGTAAATAGTGAAGATAATGGTCTTAGGAGTTACATAAGTTATAAGGATAATGGAGGATTAAAAAATGAAATAATATATGAGAAGTTACAAAAGTTCTCTTGGCTGAATGGTGAAAGCCAACCGTTGGTGACATGCAACAAAAATCAGTAACATATGCAGTACCTCCAAAATGGAGTAATGCTATGCAGTAACTCCAAAATGGAGTAATGTACTAAGCAAGAAGTAATTGTCATTACTTCTGTAGCATATGAGAAAGCCAACCAAACGGTAATATTTTAATCCCAAAAACTAAGCAAATTAATATTATAGAATATTAATATTAAAATGCTAATACAAAACCAACAAATTATGTTTAATTATGTAGTTTTTTTTATAATAATATTATATACAATTTTTAAAAGAGAAAATGGTCAAATAGCCTCCTATTCTATGGTCAGATTCTCAACTACACACTTTAACTTTACGAGGGTCCTATTACCCTCCTAAACTTTTTAAAAGTGGAATATATACCCCCTTGAAATGCCATAACCAGTCAAATGTCAAGTGCGTGAAACACATGCACTTACACGTGTATTTCACCAATTGTTCTTTTCTTTAAAGAAAAAATCTCCTTCCTCTTCTTCCTTTCTTCAACCATTTTTTAACCCTAAATTTTTGTCTAAGCTTTGATTTGGAGAAAATGTTGATGGATACAGTGGGGGTCTTCCCCCACCTCCGCGTCCACCTCCGCCTCTCTCTTTATCATCTCCTCCAACTTCGTCATTATCTTTTTCACCCTCTAAAAGAATTCTCCACCATTGTCTCTTGAGAATAAAGCTCAAGATTGAAAAGACATCAAAATCATCATAAATCCAATTTCAATTGCACCACCAAAGAAAAAAAAGTTTAATTAGATTTT
>JAJONZ010030448.1:0-17984 GCA_029582445.1 Solanum paucissectum
ATAATTTATCACTATGACATAAAAGTGGATTGTTTGAATTATCATGTAAATTTTGTGCATTCTTCATAGTGAAAAATAATTATAATTTTAAATTACATATTTAAAGTGACAAAAAAAATTAAAAAAATCAAATTAGAAAAATTGTTAATTTGGGATGGAAATAGTATACTTATCAATAATATGTTTTTAGATGTTATATTAATTAGAAAATAATTATAAATATTAATGACTTAATTAATATTCTTATATAATGTAAATAATATTAAAATAATTTTAAATTACATATTTAAAGTAACAATTTTATTTTAAAATAAAATAAAAAAGTAGTAATTCGGATGGAAGTAGTAACTTGTCAATACTATATTTTTAGATGTTATATTATCCTAGAAAATAATACAAATAATAAAAACTTAATTAATGATATAGTATAAATAATATTAAATTAATCAAAAAGTGAAATAGAGAGGTGAATAGTAGTTCTCCAAATTTGGAAAACTACTATTCACATCTCTATAAATGGAGAATAGAGAGTAATTTGAAGATGGATTGGAGAAGACATTCTCTATTTTACCTTCTAAATATAGAGAATAGAGGGTAAAATAGAGATGGGTTGGAGATGGTCTAACCTTGGCTCCGCTTCTGAATTTACAACACAATAGTTTGAGGTTTGTATCTACTTAATCATTTTCAAAGTCATATATTCGTGATAGATTTCAATTTGGTTTGTCTTCTAGTTTTTAAAAGTTAAGGTAAAATTTCATTGATTTAGAATTTTCTTTCATGACCAGTGAATCTCCAAATGAGAAGAATGTTTATTTATTGTTGTTAAAAAGGGGAATGAAAATTACCACCGGAATTCTCGAAATTTTTCAGCTGCTTAAATTTGAAAATCCAACATGCAACAACTTTGACAAACAAAAGAGAAAGATAGTATGTAATTTGTTGCAAATAGAAAGAGAGTTCAAGCATTAATTATTCTTCTTCTTAACGAGGAAGAAGATGAGAAGGTGACATTTTGGATCGGATTGAAATTATTCTGTATTTGACACATTATTGGTGTATCTATCACATTACCGAGTTAAATGTATCTATTATCAGTATATCTAACTAAGTTTATAAGTATCTGAATAAATATACGCATGTACTGGAGATTTATGCGTGTATATATCTGCCACATTATTAATGTATCTGACACACTATTTATGTATCTGACACATTATTGAGTTAAGATTATATGTATCTAGCTTTTTATCAGTGTATTTGATTAAGTATATATGTATCTAACAAAACATACACATGTATCTGAATAACAGTTCATGAATTTGAGTTCAGAAGTCCAGAATCTAGTGAATCGCCAAAAAAAATAAAATTATTTTGATTATCTTTTTAGGAGTTGTGATATGTCATATCCTTTAAAGTTGTTGCAAACATGATTTTCTCCTTAAATAATGACTTTCAATCATATCTCTTAATTAGACACATTTCTTAATTAATGACTTTCAATTATATCTTTTAATTAGACACACTAATTGATACGAGATGCATGTATCAGAAAGAGACAAATACATTTATTCGAGACCCAAAATATGGTAAGGAATGTAATATTGCAAATTAGTGTATATCTAAGTAATTAGATTCTAAAGTAGTGTGATTTGTGTAAGTTACCCAAAAAATAAATAGTTTCAAAATAAAAGAAGGGAAAATTGTATAAAAGAACAAACTATTAATTCAAATTAAATGCTATAACCACAGTTTGATTTAATTGTAACCCATAGTAAACAGTTGTCATTCGTCTCTCTCCCCAGATTTATCGCTCGTCACTCTCTATTTCTCGCTCGCCAGTCTCTCCCTCGCCTCTCTCACTTTATACAAACACAAATGTATAAAATGTGTTTGTGTTTGTATAAAGCGAGAGAAAATTGTATATACAAATACAAATACATATATTTTCATCCTATACACTTATAATTATACAAATACAGATATTTCCCTACCCAGTTTTCTTTTACCTTTCTCTCTTTCTCGCTTTATACTAACATAGATTATACAAATTACAATGTATAATTTGTGTTGTATAAAGCGCGAGAGAGAAAGTTTTGATATATAAATATTTTATTTCGATTCAATTGTATGCAAAATTCAAATTTTATGCAGATATACAAACACATAAAATTAAATTGAGAGGCTGCTAGCGATTTATACAAATGAGAGGCGGCCAATTATTTATACAAATGAGAGGCTGCCAACGATTTATACAAATGAGACGCTGCCAACGATTTATACAAATGAGACGCTGCCAACGATTTATACAAATAAGAGGCTGTCATGTTCTCGATAACTTATCTCACCATTTATACTACAGTAATGAGATAAGTTATCACATATACACGATAAAATAAACTATTCAAAATAGCTAATTCAAAAATAATTAATCCTCAAATAAATTATTTCCAACCAAACGACTAACTCAAGAAATGTCTTCATAGACAACTGGTAGCCGCCTAATGCGACCTTTGTCAACAGTCCTTTATTGGACCTGATCCGTTATTGCCTCTATTAGCCCAAAAAGAAAGGCCTAAATAGTAAGCCCAAAGAAAGGAGAGACGTAAAACGGTAGATCAAGCTAGTCGAAAAAACGATGACACAGTTCTCCGGCGAATGTTCTCTGTCCTTTTCCTCGCAATAAAATCTCTCAGATTCACATTCTCAAAGGAGGACTAGGACGAGAACGGAGAAGAGAACTCGCTAATTCTACCGCCGGAATTAGAATTCTCTTAAGCGCTTGGTTTGTAGAATTAGCTAATTGGCGATCCATCGTTCATCGACGACGGCATAAATCTCAAATCTACTACTATTTTGTTGAATTTCCGTATATATTTTCATAATCTGTAGAGCATTTCCAGTTGAAGGATCGGAAAATATGGATAGTTTTATCAGTAAAATACGAAGTTTGGATGCATATCCGAAGATTAACGAGGATTTCTACAGCAGAACACTTTCCGGAGGTGTTATTACCTTAGCTTCCTCCATCATCATGACCTTGCTTTTCATCTCCGAGCTCCGTATGTCCCTTCCTTTTTGTTTTCAGTATATATTGTATGAACCTATTTAATCATAGAATTGTGTGGTAGGATATTAATATATTTTCCTATTCCGAAATGGATGTATGAGTTTGTTGTTCCATTTTTTATATTATTCTATGTGATATTTTGATGTTGTCAGTTTCATTTTATTGTTAGTCAATATGAAATCTCCACCATTCAGGATTTGACCTCAAAACCAAACTATGCACATAGTGAAAGAATGATTATTTTGGTGCTTCCAGAATGTAATCTGTAGCAATAGGATCTGTTAGTAATGGTCTTCATTTAACCCAATATGGAGGATGACTCTTGCCTTATTATTTCATCAGATTAGCTTTTGCACAAACTTAGTTCTTATAAGATGAAAGAAAAGGAAAACGAAAGAAAAAGAGTTGGCCTCTGACATCCCTGATTAGTTATGTCATCATTCCAATTGTTCTGCTAAATTTGGCATCCTGAACTTCCAATATATGGTTTTCCTGCTACCTTTACCTTCCATGGTTTCACGACGTCTTCAGTGGTCTTAATAATGCATTTTTTTGTCAATTCCATTTGCCAATATTGGTAGTAAATTACCTAAGAACCAAATTGCTTCTCTCCAGCCTTTTGATATGAATTGTTGGAAGCTTGGCAAAAGATGTTCAAACTAACACAAGTAGCAGTCTGTAGTTCCTTTTGTATCAACAACGTTGTCTACATTCTAATTAGTTTTATTTGAGTGATGAGATTTAATCGAAACAAAGTGAGGATATGAGAACATATATCTCTTTAAGCTATGCAAATTTATTAAGTACTTAGTTCTGTTATATTTTTCAGTCAGTCAATTTTCAGAAGTCTCTGTATATCCTTATCCGTGAAATTGAATGTTCTTTATGAATGTATTTTTGTGTTTCTGTGCTTTGGGATTAGCAGACTGCGGCAATTGGTCATTTCTTTAAAGTTAAATGGAAATCAAGTTTTATCCGATTGCATAAGAGACACAAATAGTTTGGCTGCTGAAGTGCATTGTGTTCGACCTCCCTATTTTTGTTTTACCTTTAGTGATATATACTGAATATATGGGTGGTATGGCACTAGATAATAGACATTTTCTATTTCTTTTGTGGGAAGGATGGGGTTTCTTTTTTAGCCCAACATGATGTTATGATGTATTGTTATCATGCTCCATGTTCTTTGTCTTTATTTTTCTCCTGGCTGTGCTGTAGGATTATATCTTCATGCTGCCACCGAGACAAAGCTTGTTGTGGATACTTCAAGAGGAGAAACACTGCGCATCAATGTAATGTTACTCCCACCTTGAGGCTGTGTGATGTAATTATCTGAGTTTTTGAGGTTTTGAATGTCTGAATGCTCAAAATCGTTTATTTTTACTCCTTTTAGAACTTCTGTTTCTTCCACTATAGTATTGTATTGCATGGCCTAGAAAACTTGGCTGATTTCTGAGGATTGGATGAAGCTGATCTGGATTTCTGAGGCGGTTATTGCAAAAGACTGATTGTAACATTGATTTGATCTGAAATTGCAGTTTGATATCACCTTTCCAGCAATTCCATGTTCAATTCTCAGTGTTGATGCCATGGATATCAGTGGAGAGCAACATCTTGACATTGTATGTGCAGCAAACAGGTTATATTGTCCAGTTACTAAGTTCCTAGTTTTCCCCAACCCCACATGATTTCATTCTCTTGAATGCTAGTTCTGTGTATAGAGTGAAAATCCTTAGTTTTCCTTTAGGATTATGGTTCTCATTGAGTTGTCAAGTTAAATGAGACTTGGACCAGATAATCTCTGTGAAGTATTGTGTGCCACTCCACATGGCTGAATATCTGCTCCCTGTGCGTACCTGAGTGTGTCATCTCCTAGTGGAAATAATAATATAAAGCTACAATTAGCAACTTTGCTCATTATGCTTTCCTTACCAATTAATATATAATTTTTTATAATGTTACCATTATCAACAAATATATCCTTTTTTATGACCTAGAAATCCGTCAAGGAGCCAACTTTTCGGGTCAACCACAACTTTCGAAACTCTGGGAGGATAGGCCTACCCCTCTACCCTTATCCACTTAAATACTGGACTTAGTTCGCTTGGCGCAGGACTTGAACTTGTAACCTAATACACAAGTCCCTCAATCTTAGCCAATTGAGCTGTCTCCAGAGCTAATCAATATTTTTATTGCCAATCATGTATGTTCTTCAGTACCACATTATTCAAAGATAGGATTTGTAGGTAGAGCTGTCAAAATGGGCTTGGCCCGCTAGGCCGGCCTAACCCAACCTTTGAATTAAATGGGGTTGGGCTCAATTTTTTCAGCCCATTTAGGAACAAGGCTTTTTAGCCCAGCCTCATTTGGCCCGCTGGCCTTGTAGGCCCAACCCGCAAGCCTCAGAGGCCAGCCTGCGGGCTGTGAATTTTAAAAAAGTTTGTTATATATATTTTAAGTAGTGTTTTACTTATTAAGATTTTGTCGATAAATATTTTTAAAATATCAATATAAAATCAAGACTATATTTTTTACATATCTTTTACATTTTAGGGTCATAGGACACTAAATGTTCTTATTAGCCCAAGTCTATTACTCCATTATAACTAGGGGTGTTCGTGGTTCAGTTTGGATCGGTTATTGATTAAAACCAAAACCAAACCAATTTAGTCGGTTTTTTAAATTTATAAAACCAAACCAAACCAAACAAAAAAAATAACTGTCGGTTTGGTTATTGTCGGTTTTGGTTCGGTTTGGTTCAATTTTTCTGGTTTATTCAGTTTGAAAGTAATAATTTTTTTAGGACGTACGTATCTCGATAGACACAAACACCAAGTACATGAACAATCCATAGAAAAGTTAATGTCAGTTCAATTAAGCAATACTAGAGTTATCATTACATGAACAAAGTTATTCAATTAAAAGAAAGTGTGACTATTTTATATGAAGTACGGTATGTAAAGACTAAAATAGATTTTGATGGACTTGGACTTAGGATTGTTATAGTTGGGCTAAAGTGTTGGGCTTGAGAAAAAAATGTAAAGTTAAAGACTTAAGTTAATTAAAATTAAAAAAAATATTTTAAATTTATTTATTAATAATCTATAAATAATTATAAAATTTATATATCTAATTTATCGGTTCGGTTTGGTTATTTTTGCGGTTGTTTTCCAGTAAAACCAAACCAAACCAAATATCGGTTTTTTTAA
Source organism: Solanum paucissectum (assembly GCA_029582445.1). Taxonomy (NCBI): domain Eukaryota; kingdom Viridiplantae; phylum Streptophyta; class Magnoliopsida; order Solanales; family Solanaceae; genus Solanum; species Solanum paucissectum. Next base: position 6,280 of record JAJONZ010030448.1, read on the forward strand.
TCGGTTTGGTTAGGATTGCGGTTCGGTTTGTTTTTTTAACCATAACCATGAACAACCCTAATTATAACTATGAATCTTTGACCTCTTTTACTTTTGTTTTATGCCAAATTTTTTATTTCTCTTTTATTGTCTTGTTTATGAAAATAGTGATCATGTAATGTTTTTTGCTCGAATGAATCTTACGAATGTTGTATCTTGGCTATTATGTATATGTTTTGTAAATATTCACTGAAGTATGTGTATTCATGAATAAATTTATGTATGTATTGATGTCGTGTTCATCGGACATCAACGTTCGTATTCTTTTTAAGAGGAAAATGTTGTCCGTTTTTTTGTTGAAGGGCCAACCCGTCCCAACCCGTGGCCCGCTTAGGGTTGGGTTAGGCTGCTATTTTATAGGCCCTTTAATTAAAAGGGCCAGCCCGTCCCAATCCATTTAACTCTCTAGCCCGTTAGGGTTGGGTTGGGCCAACCCATTTTGACAGCTCTACTTGTAGGCAATGAAGAACACACCTTAGTGTGTAGCCTAAATGAGGTGAAGCGCGACCTTCTCTGAGCTTCATGGCTTAAGCATGCCTAAAATGAGCATTTGACAACACTGAGTGAGGGCTGTGTAATAGGATCCAAATAGGGTCTCGTGATTTTCTCCTATTCCTCAACCACTCAGCCAAAAAAAGAAAAGAAAAGAAAAGGAAAAAGTGTTCTTTTATCCACGTGTTTTTTCTTGCTCTTTCATCCTACCTTGTTTGACATAACAATAACATGAAAGAATTATAATCTTCTAAATTGTATATGCTTGTCTAAGCCGATGGAGTTTCTTTGAAATGATCTTTAACTGCTTTCTAGTAAGTATCTGCCACTACTGAGCTGCTCTAAGATTCGAGGGTAAATGTGAGTTTTTCTTTGTTTATATTTTGTTTGTTTTTCAGTATTTGATGCTTCGCTTATGTGTTGGGAGGCTCCAAGTCTTACTATGTGTGTAATCTTCTCTTTCCTTGGAACTGACTAAGTTCTTTCCTAACGCTAATTTCTCAATTAGTAAGAAACAAAAGCTTAATTGTGTAAGACAAACAGTACATTGTAAACTAGGCTGCAAGAGGGCCTGTATGCAATGAAGCTAAGCGCATCACTCTCAGCTAGGTATGGGACATGCTGTTATTGTTGTAGAAGCTAAGGCCATTTTGAAAATAATAACCAAAGTTGTGAAAGTACAGATAATTGCAAGCTACTTGCACTATTTATTGGAATTCTAATGCTGATGAGTATGCTCTTTGGGTTTTTGTATGATGTGGTTATATTTATACTTGCAGAGACATGACATCATCAAGAAAAGAATTGATGTTCTCGGAAATGTTATTGAGACGAGGAAGGAGGGCATTGGTTCTCCTACGGTGAGATACAAGTTACTCTTTATTTTATCAAAAGTAGCTGATGTAAAAAATTATTAAGCTTTATTTCAAATTTTATAGCTGTCAAATATCTGGATTTAAAGAAATAGTTTTGGCCGGTATTTGCATTCTGGATTTTCATGGATCAAATAAAAATTATGACTTTTGATTTAAGAAGCATGCTCTATTTATTCCTTTCAAGCACTGAGTCTATGACTTTTTTCCAACAACAGATTGATAGGCCTCTACAAAGGCATGGAGGAAGACTTGAGCACAACGAAACATATTGTGGTTCCTGCTTTGGTGCTGAAGGGGTATGTTCCTACTTCTTGATGCTAGAAATCTCTCTCAGTTTATGATTTAAGCTGTAGTATTCTCTTTGTAAATTTAATCTCATAGTTTTGTTTACTTTCATGCATCCATTCTTTTTGTTTGTCCTTGATTATACCACAAATACTGATAATTATCTCATTAAACTGTTTCTTATACGTACCAACTCTGAATTCCTGTCAACTTTGCAGTCAGATGATCATTGTTGTAACACCTGTGAAGATGTTCGTGAAGCCTATCGAAAGAAAGGTTGGGCATTGACAAACCCAGATGAAATTGACCAGGTACGTTGAAAATTGATCATTGAAGGAGTTGCATATTTTGTGTGTTTTCTTCTTCTCCAAATTATTCCCTGAAACTGAGTCATTTTTCCTCCATGAAAGTTCAACTACCATGGCTTCTTTCTCATGTGAAAATAATTGATCTAAGAAATTAACAGTACTGAGTTTCCATTTTGCATCTCGTATCGAAGTTATGAAACATAACATGGATGTGATAGAAGAACTGTGAGCACTATGGTTTCACAATCTCAAAGAAACAAATGTGACATGATAATTTTTATACGTGTATGTTGAATGGAATGAATGTGATTGATCTAACTTTTTTTCTTAACTATAGGCAAAGGTCAATTGTGACCATTCGACACTGTACATTTTATACATTAGCTGTTAGGATAGCATTTATTTGACGTTTGAAACAAGATTATATTCAATTAATTTTGTTTAGTAGGATTATATTACGGGTAATCACAGAAACCTTGTGTGATTTTTATTCTAATTACCAAGATATCTCATGTAATTTTCATATTAGCATATCTTCTGCAATTAGTTTTATGTAAGACAACTAGCTCGGAAAGGGCATCTCCAACCTTGCCCTCTATTTCACTCTCCAAATATAGAGTTCTCTATTTTTTCAGGCAACCAACTCCAACCCAATTCTCTATTTCACTCTCTAAAAAAGAATCTTCTTCTCTTTCCTCAATATTGTATTATTATTTATATTTTAAATCCTTTCTTTCTTTTTTCCAAATAATCACCCTACATGATTTTCATGTAATATAAAATTTTATTATTTTTCAGATTCTTTATATAATATAAATTTATATTTTATTCTAAATTTCTAAAGAACAACTATGAATAATTGAAAAAAGAACAACCGCAAACACATCCACAACTTCTCTGGATCATACATTAATTTTGTTCCGAATATTGTTAAATTTGGAAACGACCTACCGGATTATTAAATGATTATTGTGATTTTAAAAATTATTATGTATTGTATTGTATTGTTATCTTGTATTTAAATTATTATGTAATGTATTGTATTTTAAACTCTAGAATATGGGTGAGTTTATTTCTTCCATTTCAAGAATTATTCTTTGTCAATAAACTTCATAGTTAATTCACATAATGCACAGAACTTAAATCACGAAGGAAAAGAGTTTAAAATAAGAATTTGAAATTTAGCTTTATTGTTTTTCCTTCTGTTTTTTTTATTTGGTAGAGATGCAAAGGAATAAAGTAAAACCATTTCAATAAATGTGAATGGGAAAATGTCAAACTCTGGAAGATTTAGATGCCGATTGCGAAAAGAGCAAGGAATAAGATGGTAGGGCAAAACCATCACTTCTGAGAATAAAGTGGTATGGTTTTCCCTTAAACCCTCAACTAGGTGAGAGGTAATCATTACTTTTAGGGATTTTCTTTAATCTGTTCGAATCTTAGAATAGATTTATGTAATAAGTAGTACATTTGTTAATCAAAAGTTATCCATGTGACCGGGAGGTCACAAATTCGAGCTGTGGAAACAGTCTCTTGCGTAGATGCAAGATAAGGCTGTGTACAATAGATCCTTGTGGTCCGGCCTTTCCCCGGACCCCGCTCATAGCAGGAGCTTAGTGCACCGGACTGCCCTTTTAAAAAAGTTATTAACTTATAGAATGGTAAGAAATTGAGTGTAAGCTGAATCTTTTAAATAAGTGTTTATTTTGAGAGATCAATTCTTTAGACCATTTTGTGACAAATAGTTGGATGGAAGTTCCTTTTCTGTTTATAAGAAATAACAATGGAGCAGAAATGTATCAAATGGGTTTTTGCTCTTGATGAATAGCCCTGCAACTTCTGCAGGATTTGGTTTGTGGGAAATATTAGCCAAACTAGAAATGGCGTCACAAGATTTAAAAACAAAGAAACCCGTCTTGGATGTATGAACAGAAATTTAGTGATACCAACAAGACCTATATTAAATGTCTCTTTTGTAACAAGATACAAAATGGTAATCCGAACTGTACAGCTTGTCCAAGTTGCCCAGCTCATGCGAAGGAAGAACTGTAAAAGTTTATCGGATAGAAATTGAGTTAAAGACTCAAATGTGATAAGATGTTGATTTATTTATGTTTTAGTTTTGATTTGCTTGTCCTATGGAGGATTTTGTGTTATCTACTTATTACTCCATTTAAATTGAATATTTCCTTGTATATTTTTTTTTTGGTCTTTTAAAAAAAATAAAATTGCGTTTCGCTTCATGCTTTAAGAGAAGCAGGGCCTTGTTCGCTTTTTTCTGCTTCACGCTTCCCTGAACACTAGCATAGCGTGATGACAAACTTCAAAATATGCTGCTTTTGCTTCATATATTTTAACATATTTTGCATACATATTATTCAATTAATATGAAAAGATCGCATGGATATTGAGCTTTAATTATTTCATGATGTGCTGATCGAACTCATGGCTGATTTTTCTTCTTTCTCTTTCGAAATTCATATGAGTTAGTGTAAGAGAGAGGGTTTCCTAGAAAAGATCAAAGAGGAAGAAGGTGAAGGATGCAATATGTATGGGTTCTTGGAGGTCAATAAAGTGGCTGGAAATTTCCACTTTGCACCTGGGAAGAGTTTTCAGCAGTCAAATGTTCATGTCCATGATTTGCTCACATTTCAGAAGGATAGTTATAATGTAAGATGTTTTCGCAACTTGGTTCATCTGTTCATGTTTGTTTTTTGGTGCCTAAATGTATCTTTACTAAAAACTACTTTCAACAGATTAGTCACAAGATCAATAGATTAACTTATGGAGAATACTTCCCAGGTGTTGTGAATCCTCTTGATGGGTACATCACTTTTGCTAGTCTTTACATTGTTCGCTGGTGTCTTTATATGATGGATGTACGATGACACGTGTATTTTGACTGTTCCTTTTTTTTTTTTCAATCCAAATTGCAGTGTGACATGGACACAAGAAACACCCCACGGCATGTATCAGTATTTTATCAAGGTTGGCATTTTTTCCTGTGACTGCCCTCTTACTTTTCCTTTCTTCTCTGCTATTTACATGAAGCTCTGTGAGTTTGTAATTTTCACTTGATTTAGTGTTTCCTGGCTTACTTGTCATAGAGTGGTCAAGGATTAATGCCTAGAGCTTTCTTTTCCCCGTCCCGTCTCCCCATTCCCCTTGTCACTTGTATTTGTATTTTTTTTCTTTAAAGAGAGATGGAGAGAGAGAGAGAGGTAGTAGCTCTTTGAGTTACTGAGATTTAGTCCTTTAGTAAGTAGTTGGTTTTCCAAGCTTAAGGACCAATTCAACCATTATGAAACTCCTATGATCAGTATGAGCTCATTTACCCAAGGCTATCCATTTGCCCAGTTTTGGTGGCAAAAACTTGAGACCTGTTCTTGTGGGCTATAGCAAGTTCCCAGTGGACTAGTTGATGTATCCACAAGCTGGTGCATGCCCCACTATATCCCCAAAAACTGATAATTGTGTAATCTATCAAAAGAAGAAGGAAAGATAATCATTTCTAAAGATGCAGACCACTTCCTTTTCGCGAGTCAATGTTTTCTCGTTCCGAGTAATTCAAAAACAATTTACCTTTCTAGGAAAGGAAGGTTCCATCACACTATCAAAAAGAGTTAGAATAGACCCTGTTTCTTTTTCTTTTTTTTATGACAAGGGAAAACTGCAGCCGCTACCCGTTGGGTGCGCACAGGGTAAAACCCTTGCTCTTATGCAATAGCTCCCAAACCACATAGGAGAGGTAACCCGCACTAGGCAAGTCCGATACGACGAGCTCGACCCAGAAGGCAGACCCTTGATTTCGCTGGCAAGGGGTTTCGAACTTGAGACCTCCAACATGGAAGTCCCAAGCCCAAACCACTGGGCCATTCCGAAGGGTGAATAGACCCTATTTCATACTGAGACTACTTTTCCTCTTCTCCTTGAGCCGAGAGTCTATCTGAAACAACCTCTCTGCCTCCCAAGGTAGGTAGGGGTAAGGTTTGCGTACACACCACCATCCCTAGATCCCACTTGTGGGATTGCACTGGTATGTTGTTGTACTACTTTCCCCATCTCATTTCCTCAAAAACTAAATATACCTTACGAATCCCAAATGTTCCACCAATTGTCATTGAACACTAAACATTGCAACTCTTGGAATGAAAGTTTGATGATACTGCTTTCGCTTTGTTTTCGTGCAAAAGTTAATTAATGGGTTTGTAGTTTAATGCATGATTTAAATATTAAACAGTACCTGAAATGGCGTAAAGGTCATGAAAAAGCACAAATCGTATTATATGATTAACAAAACTCAAATTAAAGGAGCGTACGTTGATCTGATTGCTTGTTCATGTTGTCTGCTAAGTTATGTAGACTCTCACTACTACCTCAACTCTTTTGATTTGTTGGGTAGTACAACTTTTACTCTCTTGTGCATTCGAAGTAGAGCATATATCATATTAAGGTGTGGGATTCTCCAAAAGTAGTGTATTTTTAAAGTACCCAACATTGGTACGACAATATTTTTGAAGAGTCCGAGCAACATGGATTATTATTGTCATTGTGGAAAGAATAAGGTCAAAAGTTACATCTATGATCTGTAACATCTTTTTCTGTTTGTGATACAAAAACATAAAAAATACCTGGTTCTACCATTTTGTAATTGTTGATGTCCATATGGTATTTGCTGTTGGATGTTTCAGTATATATACACTCTTGTTGTTGTTATTGTTTTGTTATAGTGGAAATAATAATGTCAAAGATGATAACTATAATCTGTAACCATCTTTCTTTATTTGGAAAAAAATTGCATAAACCTTCATCTGGCATTCTTTAATTTTGGCATTTGCTATTGCCATGTTGACATGGCACATTATTTGTTCTTGGAATGCTAATTCTTGTCTCTGTCATATGATAACCATTGTAACATTAGGTCAACCTAATTTTGTGAGTTATCGATGGAAAGTTACTGTTATTGTCGATAGTAATATCTAGTTATGCTACAGGTGGTACCTACAGTGTATACAGATGTCAGTGGGCATACCATCCAGTCAAATCAGGTTTTCTAATTCTTCAAGCTATCTACCTGCATTTGCTGTGCTAATAGACCACAAAATCTGATACAACAGCTTATCGTTTGCAGTTCTCGGTAACCGAACATTTTAAAGGCGCAGATTTTGGTCGTTTTCAGTCTATTCCTGGTGTTTTCTTCTTCTATGACCTTTCACCAATCAAGGTTTGGCATTGTTCCATTGCTCAAATTTCTAAGTCGTTAATTTGCCTCTGAAACCTATTTATTTTCTTCATCATAACCTCTGTAAATTGTTATATTAAGGCTTTATCTCTTTAAAAGAATGGGGTTGGTGGAGGCCTGGGGTAGTAGGGGGGAAGGGCCATTGAGCCTTTACACTATAGGAAGGAAGGAAGTATTATTGCCACTAAGTTATTGCTCAATTCTTTAATATGGATTTTTTTTCTTTCCTGTTTTCACCCGTTTCTTGTTGTCCTTAATTACATATCTTATCTGGCCCTGTTTCAGGTAACATTCACTGAGCAACACGTGTCATTCTTACACTTCTTGACGAATGTCTGTGCTATAGTTGGAGGTAATTATAGTCTTCATCCTTCCCTGTTCATCTCTTAGCTAATATTGATTACATCTTGTAAAAAGTATTTCTTCTATTCTATTACACGTGACAATGTTTAAGTAGACACAGAGTGTAATATGCTAATTTGACTTATATATCATCTTAGTGATGGTGAAAGAATATTGAAGTGACAGTTTTAATGTTAATTTCACACTATTAAAATTTGAATAAATTAATGAATTTGAAATCTTGGAAGTCATATAGCAACGGAGTGGCATTAAACATTTTTCTGATAATGGTGGTGCCCGGGTCAATTTGCACGCACCTTGACTATTGCACTGGTAGCTGCTACCTCCCACCTGCACAGGTGCTGGGTAACTCTACCACCATGACTTGGGCAGACGGTGTTAAACATTTTCAAATGTCTCAAAATGGAAAGAATGTCATATAATTGGATTGAAGGGAGTACTGACTTCAAGAATTTGTTGAATATAGGACAACAATTCTTATTAGAAGACGATATATGTCCAATGTTTCTCTATGTTACACTGTATCACTTGGTGCACCGTGCACCTATATATTCTAATTTCTTTCTGTTATTGGAAAATGAACCTTTGAGAGGGGTTGTACAATTATTCCCAGAGATGTAGAACTCATCATTTTCAACATGGAGTATAAATTTATATATGAAAAATTACGAAAATTCAACAAATATTAAATTCTGAACTCATGATTTTAGAAGTCTATGAGTTCAATGATTAGAACCTTGAAAGTTGAACCCATCAAAGTTAAATCTAGAGACTGCCTCTGGTTGTTCTTACTCTTTCGTTGGTTCCACTGAAGTTAACCTTTGAATTTTGATAATGTTATATATCTGCAATTTGATATGTTTGATCAGCTCACGGATGAAACACCACTTTGTAGCTCTACAACACTGATGCAACCTATAACCATCTAGGACTTACTCCCACAGTGAATCACATCATGTAGTTTGGTCATAATTGTAGTCACCTTGTCATATTTTGCCTATTTACAATGCTCTTTTTTTGTTGTTTGAAAATACTTGGTTATATACTCAGAAGAATCTCGTTTCATTTCAAGAAATAAAAGGTGTTAGCCCCTTGTGTTTAGACCAAAGTAGCACTTGCATCACATCAATGATGTTTGATTGTGCACTCTGTATGTTTTAAATTTCTGGAAATTATCCAGGTGTTTTCACTGTGTCTGGGATACTTGATTCATTCATATACCATGGTCAAAAGGCGATCAAGAAAAAGATGGAACTTGGTAAATTTAGCTGATTGGTGGGTGCTCGTACTCTGTGTTGCTTACCATGACGGAATCAGTCTAGACACGGGAGACAAAAAGATTGGACCAGCTGTGACAAGGTTCAACTAACTTTTGCATTACAGTAGCTTTTCTTCAGAGAATATGATCGGATCTTAGTAGCTTTTTTGTATCCTGTTATTGTAGACTTGAACATCAGTTTTTCTGCAAGTGATATTACAGGAGATCAAATGCAAAGAAGGGGGATTGTTTAAGGGCCAGAATTTGTTCACTTTTCTGATAAATTAAAAATTGTACATGAAGGATTATGAGGAACGACCTTCATTAGACCAGTGGAAACTTTTTTTCTGCCCTTCTTGTGAGTCTTTGATCAGAGGGCTAGGTGGTTTGATACGTCCAACACATTAAAAGGATGTCACGATTAGGTGGGGCAAATGAGCGAGTTGGATCAAATATGGGTCCGTTGATAATGGGTTACACAAAAAACGTAGTATAAAATATCTGACTTGCCCATTGGATGATTAACCAATCAAAATAAATGGGTATTTTTCATGCTTGGGATGCTTCATCGAATAGGATTCTTTACTGTGTCCACATTTTATGGGAATATTTTGTCCTCTTTTTTTTCTTATTCAAATTTGTAGCCCCATTGGTTCTAAATATTCACATAGAGATCATTAGCTCAACTTTAGCTTTGCATAAAGATCAAACCAAAATTCACATAAGAACAAAAAGATTCTATAAAATGCTAAATCCAGAGAATGCATATCCTTTTCCCTTTTGTTTTCTAATTGAAGATTAGCTAACCCCACTTGGCATTTCCTTTTCTTCAACTTGAATAAAAAACAATTTATTTATTTATTTATAGAGTACAATCCACTTTTTACTTTCTTCTGTTCACACGTGATTCTATCTTGTGATTGGATGAAACCGAACAAATGTAAGGAGAAAAAAATTCCAATCATTTTATTTTACGTGAGATCATTTAATTTGACATTAAAAAACTTTTGAAACTTCCAAGTTAAATTTTAAAAAATTATAATAACTTAATTATATGTCCACAAAATTTTCAAAATTTTTATCTCGAAAAGAAGTAAAAACTATCCATGGCCATAAATTTTTAATCTATCGTATCATTTTATTTGAGAATATTATGATTCTCCTCCCAATGAGCTACATAAAATTGACTAGCGTGCATGCTGATAGTTTGAAATGTTTTTTCTTATATATAAAAAATTAAAAAAGAACTACCGGTGGCATTTGAAAATGTCACATCAACTTTGAAATAATATTAGAGAGCGATAGTAATAGTTCGTATTAGTTTGAATAATTGGAACGAGATATAATAGTAAATGAAGGAAGATTAAATTCCATAATGACTGCTACTGTATATGATTATGAGCACACACTAAGATTTTTCACTATATTTTCAACCTTAGAAGTTAGAACATATATTAATTCACATTTCCTTTTCGATCATTTCAATTATAATTTATAAGTGAACAAAATAAAACAAAATCTTGAATCACATGTATTTATCACCCTTACTATGCTGGTAAAATAGATAAAAAGAAGTGATGCGATAAGATATTTACATAAAATCAAATAGTTAATTTTAAGATCGTCACAAACTAAAGTAGTATGATTTCCCCCCCCTATGTTATGATTCTACACTCCACTTGTCTTCCTTTTCTATAATATTGTTCTGTGAGATTTTTTTTTCTTGGCATGGTGTAAACATAGAATCATTTTGAGTAGAATATGAGAATATAAATTAAATGGTGGCTAAAGAGTTGAAATTCATTATCTTCAAAAGATTTGATATGCAGAATCTATATGATTGATTAAATTGTGGGAAATCCATTTTCAAAAGTAGCAAGTCGGCTAGGAAATTGCACTGCCTTTTCTTTAATTCTCCATTTCCATCATTATATCCTTCCTCTTTTTTTCTAAAAATTGGTACTCCGTACGATCTGATTGTAGATAGAGACTTCAAATTGTGCGGGGCTAGGGGTCGATGTAGCTAAGTGGATTAAGACAGTGAATTATGAATCCATGCGCTTAATCCCTCTATTATTTCAGCTTATATAAAAAAAGATAATGTAAAAAGTCCAATTTTAATTTTATTTAACAAATTAATTTTATTTTTTGTTTTATTCTTAAAGATAAAATTCATTTTTACCACACGTATCATCTTTAAGATTATAAATTTTAAAATGATGCATTTATTATTTTAAAGTTTAATATTCAATTAATTAAATAGAAATGACATAAAATGAAACTGGACGGAATGAAAAGCATTTGATAGTTTTCGGTAGGGGTGTACATGACCGGGTTGGTTCGGGTTTTTTAAATATCAAACCAAACCATTTGTGTAAAAAATTTAAATTTATAAACCAAACCAAACTAATAAAATTTAGATTTTTTCGGGTTTTTCAAATACCAAACCAAACCATTGTGCCGAATTTTTAAATTTATAAATCAAACCAAACTAATAAACCTCGGAAGTTTTTTTCCGGTAAAGTTTGCATACAAACATATAATTAACTTGTGCTCCAAATATTTCTTTAGTCCAACCAAAATACAGTTATCTAAGGTGTTTCTTAAGAAAATAACACAAAATATGAGATGAGTACTGATGACACTAAAATATTCAATAAAAAATAATAATGAAATCATCATGTAAAATAAATATTGCAAAGTCATAATGAAAATGATCATAATTTAAAAGTACTAAATCATGCTAAAATAAATTTAATAAGTATTAGTTACATTACTAAATATTTAAGGAAAATTAAAATTAGATTATGTATTTTAATTGTCTAAACCAATGTAAAACTAAA